>CAUYLG010024119.1:0-40731 GCA_963573385.1 Cacajao melanocephalus
ATTATTAACAAACAGGTGTTCTGTGTTTTCTCATAGAACCAAGATGAACTAGGTAGGCAGCTGGTGCCTGCTTACCACTGATCAAAGACATGCTAGAAAGTATTCTCCACGAGGGAGCCACAGGGGCAGGGTCACGTAACCTGTGCTTAAAGAATTCTTTTAACCGGTGTATGATATACATATACTGTTTTGCTACTTTAGAATGCCCCATGCAGTTTTCCACTTGGCAGGGAGGGATGACTAGGTTTTCTTTGCCACTGTTCCTGGTAAACAATATAGTTCATCATACACTCAGCATTTCTCAGCAAGTCTCCTCTCTGTTTTGGAAATTACCACTCCCTCTGCATTCATATGGTTACTGTATAAGTGATCCTTGCACACATCTGCTTGCACAATGAAGACCAGTGAGTGGAGAGTTAAATTGTGTCCCCCCAGAAGATACATCTAAATCTCAACCCCTAGTACCTATGAATGTGACCCTATATGGAAATAGGGTCTTTGCAGATATAATTTTGTGTTTTTTTGAGATGAAGTTTCACTCTTGTTGCCCAGGCTGGAGTGCAATGGTGCTATCGCAGCTCACTGCAACCTCCACCTCGTGCCTCAGGCTCCCGAGTAGCTGGAATTACAGGTGCCTGCCACCACGCCCAGCTAATTTTTGTATTTTTAGTAGAGATGGGGTTTCACCATGTTAGTCAGGCTGGTCTCAGACTCCTGACCTTGTGATCCACCCACCCCGGCCTCCCAAAAAGTGCTGGGATTACAGGTGTGAGCCACCGCTCCTGGCTGCAGATATAATTAAATTAAGTATATTGGGATGAGATCATCCTAGGTGGGTGGTAAATCCAGTAACTGGCATCCTTATAGAGAAGGTACAGAGATACTGTACTTGAGACACACAGATAAGTCAGCCATAAGAATATAGAGGCAGGGACTGAGGTTACAAGGCCAAAAGGCAAGGAATGCCAAAGGTTTCCAGCAGCCACCAGAAGCTAGTAGAGAGGCACAGAACAGATTCCCCCCCTCCCCCCCCCGCCGAGCCTCCAGAAGGAATCAATTCTGCTGACACCTTGGTTTGGGGCTGCAAGGCTTATGAAATCATGAAAGAATAAATTTCTGTTGTCTTAAGCCATCAAGTTTATCATCACTCGATAGAATAGTTCTAGAAAACTAACACTTGGCAGAGCTGGCTGATCCAGCTCCAGGTCATACCATTGAAAATTTGTAATTGTGGCCAGGAAATTCCAATCTCAGTCTGGCTGCCTCATATATAAGAGATGTTAAGCCAGGAGCAGCTGGTGCCCTGTAAACTAGGAGGCAGAGAAAGTCTGCAGGAAGAAAGAAGAATGAAACACACAGTTTACATCCCATTTGTTTCTGAGGCCTAGGTGCATATTTATTCTTGGGTCCTATAAGATAGATACTCCTTTATCAAAAACCTTAATCCATTTTTACTCACACTAGTTCAAGTGGATTTCTGTAACTGGTAGCCCAAAGAGACCTAACACACTCAGGAAACTACTGCCAGAAGCCTACAATAAAGATCAGCTGGAATAAATCCTTTCTTGGGCAGGTGCCAGGAAAATCTGAATTTACTCAAGAACCCTTAAAGAGAGCAAAGGAAACTTCAAAACTGAGCCACAAGCACAGTAGCAAGAGACAATGCAAAAAAGCGCCACAATTTTCACTGGGCATAAGAGCCAAGACCCAGATCTCATACAGGTTGAGCATCCCTAATCCAAAAATCCTAAATCCTAAATGCTCCAAAATCCTAAATTTTGTGAGCATTGATGGGATGCCACAAGTTGAAAATGAGACCCTGAAGTCATGTGACAGGCTACAGCCAAACACAATTAAAACTTTGTTTCATGCACAAAATTATTTAAAATATTGTACAAAATTACCTTAAGGCTATGTGTATAAGGAGTGTACGAAATATAAATGAATTTTGTATTTAGACTTGGGTCTAAGATACCTCATTATATATATGCAAATATCCCAAAATCCAAAAAACACAAAAGCTGAAACACTTCTGGTCCCAAGTATTTCAGATAGGGGATACTTAGCCTGTAATGAAAGGGAGTATGGGTCTATCATGATGTTGAAGACACAAAAAATAAAATTTAATTTTTAGTCAAGCTCTACCTACTATACTAAAAAAGACTCAGATTGCTTTTTGCTAGGTTAACACGGCATGATTACCACTGCATATGAATAACATGTATCAGATTCTTTTTGTTTGGAAATTATTTCATTGCAACAGTAAACACTGCTCATGTATGCTGGGTCTCTTTCTGAAAGACTACCAATAACACTTGGTTCTTTGCTTTCAAAATATACCAAACATGAGGTACAAGGATGTATTCATATTTGACAAGGAGTAGAATTAAAAAGGTTTGGGTTAAAGAGAATGACATAACTTCCCAAAAGGGATGCATCCCTAGCTGTCATGGGAACAAATGTGGCCAAGTTGCTTTTTAACTGGAAAGGATTTCAGATGAACAAGATAATTCACCAGCCTTAAGCATAGTAAGTCATCAGCAAACAAGAGAATAATAAACCCTAGAAAAATAATCACATTATTGTCTAAATTCATTATAAAACTATATGAGAAAACTATAAAACTATATGACAGAGAGAAACAGAGACAAGAAGACAAAGAGAAAATAAATAGTGCTAAGAAATCCATGCTTAAATGAATGACCCCCCAAAAAAACGCTTCTTTAAAATAAAATCTAAGAAATGTAATGTTACTGATCTTTCGCTTAACAAAGTTCTGTGCACTCATTTGCCTTCTATGTACCAAAAATGGCCTGATTTTTTCTGAAGCATTTTTCCATTATAAAAGTAACATGAGTTCAGTAGCCACTGTTCGTAAATCACCTAGAAACATCTTAGCATAAATACGTGATTCCGCAATGGAAAATGTTGTGACAAAGACTTCAACCAAATCAACTAACTTAAAAAGAAATAGGGCAGAATGTCCTAGATCAGAAAAGTGACTGGAACCACTTTTCTGGTTAGGAGCTCAAAGTTAAGAGAAATTCTGGGATTTTCAAGGGCAAAAAAAAGGATTGGGGAACAACAGGAAGGCGAACATCTAGAAACAAGCTAATAAGCTTAAAAGGAATATTTAAAAGACAAAACGGGAAAACAGACATGGTCTAGCATTTAAATAAGCCATAATATCAATATCAATATAAACCTTGAAACCACATCAAATTCAGGTAGTAATACTCTGATACCCCAGCTGCAGATTAAATGTGTTGTCTTCCCTAAACCTTGGAGGAAACCTCACAAAGGCATCCTTCCTTGCTTCTTCTTCTCCTGCCAAATAAAATAAGAAGAAAGAAGCTAAATAATACAGAAAAGCTTCAATAATACAACAAGATATGAATACAGTTGCTAGCCATTTCCAACATAACAAAGCAATAAAGTTTCCCAAGAAACAGGATCATCAATAAAAGAGAAGGCCCTGAGAGACAAGAATTTTCTCCATAAATCAACCTAAATCTTAACTACAAATGGTTCTCAGAATCATTTTTAACTACTGGACCTTCATCAACCCATGATGAAAGACTCACTGAATCCAACAGCTTTACTTAGGACCCAATACAAGAATTTTTAATATCCTATGCTAAATTTCATTAAAAGGTAGACTTTAGCAGTCTCAGAAAATACGCTTTAATTTCCCACACTTTAATACACTTTACATTCCCAAATACCTCGATGGCAGGTCCCTTCCCTGTTTAAAAGCACAAAAAGCATACCAATCAAGTTCTAGCCTAGTTTATCCAGCATATAACCTTCCTACCAAGTACATTAAGACAAGGAATGGGGGAAGCAGCTGAGCTGAAATTACAGGCTGTTATGACACCTCAGTATCAAAACTGAATACCTGGTTCTCCAGGAGAGCAAGATTTTTTATTCACAATCCTGTTACTAAGCAACTGTAACAATGGTAGCATAAGCCTTCTAGAAGCCAGCACAGTTAAGGGAAAAAAAAATTATAAGGAAAGAAAAATGGAAAATTCCCTGCTTTGGGACTTTTTATTCCAGGATACAGTCAATGTAAAAACCAAACTCAACAAAACCAAAAACAATCTATACTCAAAACAATTCCTGAAAGGTCTAGAAAACTATATGCTATTATATATCTTTTACTTTATGTTCAGTTTCATTTCATTTCAAAATTCACATTTGACTGGTGATAATGACTTCCTTACTGTGTTTCTTTTGTGGTCCCCTTCTTTCCGTCACCCTCCCTATGGAATAATTTTTTTCAAATTTCCTTACTGATTAAAAGAACATTTCAGACCTCTTAAATCCACTTCTTTGTTTACAGAAGCTATAAAAACTAGTTTACAATTGTTTCATGTTGCCTCAGCTTTGAACAGAGAACACTCTAGGATATCAAACTATTCCTTTGAAGAGAACAGTCTCTCAAGCACAGCCAGACCCTTTCCCAGCCACTCCCTGAAGTTTAGACAACCAGAGCATTGCAATGTCAAGTCTTTCTCAAAGTTAGACTATACAATGTAATCCGCTCTAAGCCACTGTTTCTCAAATTGTGGGCTGGGCTTCAGGTGGAAGGGGGGCTTCCATAGGTGTTCCAATGGAACCTTATAGACTAGACTTGCAAAGGACAAAGGAGCAAGTTATAAGGCTGGAAGAGATGGGCTCATCTACTTTTCCTTCCATCTTTCTTTCACGCTTTCAAAATATGCTCTAAATGCTGAGAAAACTCAATAAACCACATTCTCTAAACATCTATTCTATAGAAGGCTGCTTCTCACTATTGGCTTTTTCTATCCACCCCCTCTCTCTTTCTTAGTTCCTGAAGGATAGTATCATAGAAGATAAATAAACAAGATGGTAAGATAAAGTTTTAAAATTATTTTTCTAAATCAAAGATAAGCAATCATGGTGTGTCTCAGTTCTCAAGGTGCTTCCAGATGCCAATAAACCTCTAATTTAAGAAGTCAGAGATAAGTAAAAATTTAAATAATGGAAACTAAAGACCCAAAGTGTCTCACCCAAAGTCATTCCTCCATTGATTGATTGATTGATTGATTGAGTGATTGACTGACTGAGACTGAGTCTCACTCTGTTGTCCAGGCTGGAGTGCAGTAGTGTGATCTTGGCTCACTGCAACCTCTGCCTCTGGGTTTAAGCGATTTTCCTGCCTCAGCCTCCTAAGTAGCTGGGACTACAGGCATGTGCCACCACACTCGGCTAATTTTTTTGTATTTTTATTAGAGATGAGGTTATACCTTGTTGGCCTGGCTGCTCTTCAACTCCTGACCTCAAGCAATGCGCCCCCCTCAGCCTCCCAAAGTGTTGGGATTACAGACATAAGCCACCACGCCTGGCCCATTCCTGCATTTAGATCCCAAAGACACAGATGGTTTTCTGTCTCAGACGATTCCCTGAGGTTCATTTTGGAGGAGGAGGAGGCTGTCTGAGTCTCCTGTTCTTAATTAGCTTGTTTCTTAAAATTGATTCTCATTTTGTTGGGGTTTATTTTTGGTAAACATAAACAGTACAAAGTATAGTCTTCATAATCACTACACACCACAAAGTTCTGCTACTTGAAATAAAGCAATGAAGAAAATTATGTTTTCTAACATACAAATAATCATTCTCTCCAATGGCAACAGTAAGGAAAACTTAGCGTTTATATATTTTATGATCAAATTGATTCAAAAGTTAAATTGGTTAGCTTCAGCATCTACTCTGTCTACATCTCCCTGTGTATGACAATTTAGACAATATGAACAATTTGAGATAAGAATTTTTTTTAAATGTCCGGCATCCTTCCATTGTTAAAATTCCTATATTTGATTATTATAAAATTCAAGGCTTTCTTCCGTATGTTTGCCAAATAGCCAAAGAACCTATTTATAGTCACATATATGTATAAGATTAATAACAGAAGCACTATCGATTGTAAAAGATTAGGGCCAGGCACGAGGGGCTCACACCTGTAATCCCAGCACTTTGGGAAGTGGAGGTGGGAGGATCACAAGGACAAGAGATCGAGATCATCCTGCCCAACATGGTGAAACCCCATCTCTACTAAAAATACAAAAATTAGCCAGGCATGGTGGCATGTATCTGTAGTCCCAGCTACTCAGGAGGCTGAGGCAGGAGAACTGCTTGAACCCAGGGGGCGGAGGTTGCAGTGACCCAAGATCACGCCACTCCACTCCAGCCTGGCAAAACAGCAAGACTCAGTGTCAAAAAAAAAAGATTAGAAATAATAGGAAATTGATAAATTATGGCTCATCCACACAGTGGAATATTATTCAGCTTGAAAAAAAATAGAAAGCTCTTTATATGTTTTATAGAATGAGCTCTAAATGGTTTGGATGTTTGTCTCCTCCAAATCTTATGTTGACATATGATTCCCAGTGTTGGAGATGAGGCCTGGTAGGAGGCGACTGAATCATGGTGGCAGATCCCTTATGAATGGTTTAGTATCATCCCCTTGGTGATAAGCGAGTTCTTGCTCAGTTAGTTCACGTGAGTTCTCGTTTAAAAGCATCTTGGACCTCCCCCTCTCTCTCTTGCTCCTGGCTTCTACCATGTGACGTGCCTCCTCCCCCTTTGCCTTCCACGATGACTGTAAGCTTCCTGAAGCCCTTGCCAGAAGCAGATACTGGCACCACGCTTCCTGTACAGCCTGTAGAACCATGAGCCAAAATAAATCACTTTTATTTATAAACTAGTCTTAGGTGTTTCTTTATAGCAACGCAAGAATAGCCTAATACAAGCTCCAAGATACATTTTTTCACTGAAAATGCAAATAAAGAATACTATGTAACAAGTTACTATTTCTGTTTGTTATGTGAGGAAAATATATATTTAAATACACATACATACAAATTTTCTATTATATGTTGCATAGAATATTCTAAGACCTACTAGCAGTTTGTCCTCCATGAGGAAAAAAAAAAACACAGATACAGGGATAGAACAGAGGCTTTGCCTCAAATATCCAACATGAATGTATTAACTATTTTTTAAAAGACACATTTATTTTTCTTTTTTGAGACTGAGTCTCACTCTGTTGCCCACTCTGGACTGCAGTGGCACAATCTCAGCTCGCTGCAACCTCTATCTCCCAGGTTCAAGCAATTCTCCTGTTTCAACCTCCCAAGTAGCTGAGACTACAGGCATGTGTCACCAAGTCTGACTAACTTTTGTATTTTTAGTAGAGATAGGGTTTCACCATGTTGATCAGGATAGTTTCAAACTCCTGACCTCAGGTGATCCACCTGCCTCAGCCTCCCAAAGCGTTGGGATTACAGGTGTGAGCCACCGCACCCAGCCCAAAAATCACATTTTTAAATTTAAAAATAACTAAGGCTACCGTTAACAACAACGGTGGAGCACACACAAAAGCTCAGGAAGACTGAACAGTTGTGATGTCTAAAGAAGAGGGTTCATGGGGAAAAGCATAACTTGAACGGAAGACTAGATCTACTTTGGGAAGGGCTTTTCCTTTTGCAACCATAGACTGCAAAAGGGAAAGGAAGATCAAGCAAGGCATGCTGGCACACATCTGTAGTCCCAGCTACTTAGGAGACTGAGGCGGGAGGACTACTGGAGCCCAGGAGTTTGAGGCTTCAGTGAGCTGTAATAATGCCTGGGCAGCACAGCAAGAGGAAGGGAGGGAGGGACGAGGGGAAAAAGGAAAGAAGACAGGAAAGAGAGGAGGGAGGGGAGGGGAGGGGAGGGGAGGGGATTAATTAACACCAAGGTGCCAAAAAAACACAAAGAAAGGATCTAAGGAAACATGAAAGATTTATAAAGAAAGGTTAAAAGGCTAGGGTTGTTTAGCCCAAACAACGTCAAGCCCAGGAATCTTTCCACAAATAATTGTTGTTGTTGAGATGGAGTTTCACTCTGTCACCCAGGCTGGAGTACAGTGGCACAATCTCAACTCACGGCAACCTCCGCCTCCCGGGTTCAAGTGATTCTCCTGCATCAGCCTCCCAAGTAGCTGGGACTACAGGCACATGTCACCATGCCCAGCTAAATTTTGTATTTTTAGTAGAGACACAGTTTCACCATGTTGACCAGGCTGGTCTCAAGCTACTGACCTCAGGTGATCCACCTGCCTCAACCTCCCAGAGTGCTAGGATTACAGGCATGAGCCACCGTGCCTGGTATCTTTCCACAAATTGTAATTACAGCTGTACTCCATCTCCACTGAAGACAGGGGAAAAAAAATTGAGTACTCAGCCCTGATGATACTATAATAAAGATGAATAAAAACCACTGGAAACTTTGGGAGGCTAAGGCGGGTGGATCATGAGGTAAGGAATTCAAGACCAGCCTGGCCAAGAGAGTGAAACCACATCTCTACTAAAAATACAAAAAAAAATTAGGTGGGTGTGGTAGTGGATGTCTGTAATCTCAGCTACTCAGAAGGCTGAGGCAGAGAATTGCTTGAACCGCGAGGCAGAGGTTGCAGGGAGCCAAGATCGCACCACTGCACTCCAGCCTGGGCAACTGAGCGAGACTGCTCTGTCTCATCAACACTAACAGCAACAAAAGAGTAGCTCCACAAAGGAGGAGCGAGGCTTGGTGAGAGGTGAGGGAAAGGGGCAAGCCCAAATGATCTGAAGTAGGCAAAAATTAGGACATGTAGCTCAAGACAATTTCTTGAAGCAAAGAGTAACATCTCCTTTTCAGGGAGTATTTATAACAGAAGCTCACTGGTTCAAATAGGGTCCTGTTTGACTATATTGGATCCCTGATATATTTTCCTCTTATTCCTTGTTATCCCATTACCACAATCTGTAAATGGACTAAATATGGTCATACCAAACACATTCAAAAAACAAAACATTATTAACTTGGAATAATCTGGGAAAAGACATCCCTAAACCACAAAATATTTGAGAAATAAGTGCCATTATTTTCCAACACACCAATGCCAAGGGCTGGCCAAGGAATGCCACTCACTACAATGTATGAGCTATACCATTATGAAAGAAGCGTTGCTTATGGACACCCTTCTTTCTGAAAATAAGTCAGGAATCTGCATTGCATTTTTGAATTACAAACTATTTAGCTATTTTCTTCTTAAAAAGAACAATGACAAATTTAAGTAGAGCCCCAAAACTTAAATACAGCAAATGACCACACATTCCAAAACTGTAGGGTTTAAATTAGCATGATCTTTTCATAATGACATAGCAACTGCATGACATTTTAAGAGCAAGAAAAACCACTGGCAAGTAGGATGCATGTTGACCCTTAATAGGGATTTAGTGAATTTTTTTTTCCCTAAAAAGTTAAATCATTAACTGACCAAATACTGAGGAAAAAGTACCTGGTTGATGGAATCAGGTTGAGTATCCCATTGAGAACATAGCTGAATTCTGCATGATCCTGAGCAACAAGAGCCACGAGACCTTCACAGCAGGCGGTTCGAACCACTACATCATCACTGCAGCACTTCTCCCACAGCAAGTTCAAAGCAGGAGTCTGAAACCAAACCAGCGATTACAAGATAATTCTGATGAGCAGCAAACACACACACCTTTGGTCATTCATCAATGTGTAATTTGTTCACAGTAGGCTAACTTTCCTATGTAAAGATGATGCTCTTATTACTGTGTTCCTAGAATAATATGAAGTCAGTTTTCCAAGACAGGTAATGCATGTGTTTTGATATAGCAACTCTCTCCCACCTGGTATTGTGGCTGTAAAACAAGACTAGCTGCAGGTAGAGGTATGACCTGAGTTCAAGCCACACAACAAAGCTAAGACTTGGCTCTAGCACATTGCTGTAACCAAAGAATTTAACCAGACACTAATAGCATCAGTTTATCAGTTAGTCTAAGTCGAAGTCCAAATACTATTTATGCTACAAGTCTTCAATGGCAATGACAGTTATTTTCAGAAAATGTTCCTGCTCTCCTACCACCAACCTCTATGGCCTACATGCACCTCACCACCACCCACAATGCCCCTGCCACAATTTGTTGAAGTCTAATGTGCACCCAGACAGAAAAGAGAGAAAGGGCAGGCGCAGTGGCTCATTCCTGTAATCCCAGCACTTTGGGAGGCCGAGGAGGATAGATCACAAGGTCAGGAGTTCAAGATCAGCCTGGCCAACAGCCAACATGGTGAAACCCTGTCTTTACTAAAAATGCAAAAAGTAGCTGGGCATGGTAGCCTATAATCCCAGCTACTCGGGAGGTTGAGGCAGGAGAATTGCTTCAACCCAGGAGGCAGAGGCTGCAGTTAGCCGAGACTGTGCCATTGCACTCCAGCCTGGGCAACAGAGCAAGACTCTATCTCAAGTTAAGAAAAAAATAAAGAGAGAAAGAAGTAGGATAGGCCACCAGCAAGCTGCTCATTACATACCTACCCCTGAAAAAAAAAAAAAAAAAAAAAAAAACCCTAGGAAAACTGTTTTGCCCAAGAAAGAAACTGACTTTTTCCCCCTCACACTGTGAATCTGTCTTTACTGATAGAAAAGCATGAAAAGGACATATAAGCAAATATAAGTTTTCATTTTGGAAAACTCTATCAATGCAGGGGTTCTAGCTTTTATAATTTTCTCAGGAACTCAGGATCACAAAAAGGTTCACTGCTAACAATAAACCTATATATGACTGTATTGTGAATAAAGTCCATTTAGACTTACACACAATTGTATTTAAAAAAAAATAATGAAGTGATTTTTCCTTTTTCCTGATACAACTTATTAGGGAAATACATAATTTGGGAAAAATTAATTCCCTGGCCCCCAAAGAATAACTATTAATTAAAAAAAGGAAAATCAAGGCCAGGTGCTGTGGCTCATGCCTGTAATCCCAACACTTTGGGACTTCCAACTGAGGCTGGAAGTTTGAGACCAGCCTGGCCGACATGGTGCAACCCCATCTCTACTAAAAATACAAAAAATTAGCTGGGCGTGGTGGTGCATGCCTGTAATCCCAGCTACTCAGGAGGCTGAGACATGAGAATTGCTTGAACCTGGAAGACAGAAGTTGCAATGAGCTGAGATCGTGCCACTCACTCTAGCCTGGGCGACAGAGCCAGACTCTGTCTCAAAAAAAAAGAAAAGAAAAGAAAAGAAAATCAACATCATTTCATACCCACTTTCCCTCTGTAGCTGGCAGAGAACTTTTTCAATCTTAGCCTCCCACTATTAAAATAACAATACAGTTAATAGTCACTACAGGAAGGAAATATTTATATTCCACTTCACCTTTTATTCAGAAGGACATTGTATTCAGCTGTACTGACAATATCAAAAGGCTCTAAATGTCATTACTCTATTACTACACCGAAAAAACAAAACAAATGAATGAATAAACTGCTGCTTCAGGTAATACTGTGTATGCATTCATTTTTAGAAGAAGAGGAAACAGTTACAGGGATTTGACATTCAATAAATCCTGGCAGTTTAAGTAAAACCACTAGATCTTTTCAAAGTACACAATGTGATTATAGACAGGATTAGGATCAGAGTTCTCAGAAAACCTAATTTATATGACTACATACAAATACCAGACAAATGCCAGTTAGTGAAGTTTGTCCTACATTTACTTCAATATGTCTGCAGAAGCGATAAAGAAATGTAACTTGGAGCAGCTAATCAAAAAGAAAGTGAGAAAAAGAAAATCAATTTATTTCTGCTGTGAAAAAAAAAAAAAACAATCTTATTTCCATCACTTATGTTCCCTATAGAGGACACCTGAGAACACCTCTCCTAAGAAGAGTTTCCCAACTAGCAAGTCAAAATACACAACACTGATCAACCAAGTCCCAAGTGGTATATCTCAGTAAGCTGGCATTGCTTCAACTCTGAGCACTCACCTGCTGTTTGTGTTAGGATGGAATTTTTCAGCTTTGACTGTCAATGTATGACCTTTCCAACTAAGAACTCACAACTGGGGCTGAGCTGAAGCATGAGAAATCTACATCCAAACAGGGCCACTCTGTTCATTCTCTTCATTAACCAAAATGATTCCCTCAGAGGTAACTATGAATCTTCTCTAAAGCATGCCTTCTCTCATTCCACCCATATTATTTTTCATTAATAGTCATAAGAACACTCCTCTCCAGCCCTCCATGTCTCACTCCTAGAGTGTGTTTTCATAAATTTAAAACTTTTTAAATGCTATACATTAAAAACAAGGCAAACAAACAAAAAAGTTAATGAAGTTCTCACGATTCAAAAACATTTCTACTATGATCTGAACTATCAGGGAAACAAGACAGGTGCATATGCGATCCAGCTAGTAGGTATCTTGTCTGAAGAGAATTAAACCATAAAGTTAAACACAGACCTGATCTGTAGATTGGTGAATCTTTTCTGAAAAACCATTTTCCTTTAGGACTGCAGCAATAAGATGACCCACAGCCTAAAAAACAAATAAAATTAATGAACACAGTCCCTTAGAAGTTCTTTCCAAATATCAATACTAGCTGATATGAGTATGCCAGGCAGTCAACTGGGAATAAATGAAATTTTCATTTATTAAGTATGCGCTGTGTAGAAGGCATTGAATTAGGCACTCCACATACATAAGTTCTAATCCTTAGAATAGCCCTCAAAGTAGGCACAGCTATCCCAGGTTACCAATAAGCAACTATAGTTCGTAGAAATTAAGAAAACTGCCAGATTTTTGGTTCAAATTGCTGTCAGTATCAGAAGATAACTCCATTAAACCATGAATGAGAAACCCCATAGTTTTTTAAATCATCTTTTCAATGAAATGAAATCCATCACGCTTGACCACACCATTAATAAAGACGAAGAAACTCATCTTTATAACCCTCACAGATGTGAATCAATAGGGAGGGCTTCCCTCCACCACCACCCTTCTCCTTCCTCTAGGTCATATAATTTTGATTTCTTTATCATTTTTTCATAGATTGCAGCCCTTAAATTCAATTTAAATGTAAGATTTCATTCTCATAAATCTCTAAAATTTTCCCATATCCTGCTTTAGTCAAAAAAAAAAAACCCAAAATTAAATTCAAGACTTTTACAGGAGTGCTGGTTACATAAAGACATAAATATCATTACCTCCTACTACGTCAACTTTAGTCCCCTAGTTCTTCAGCACTACCCAGTACTACTGGCTTAGAGTCAATAGGCTAGCAACAAGCATAGCCATTCCGTGTATACGGGTTGGGAAAACTTCACTACTGCAACAACTGTCCATCCTGCACTTGGGACCAAATTATGGTATAGCTGTGAATAGCTGTCAGTCTTCCAAAGTCTCCAGAAGAGCTCAAATGAAAACACAGCACCCACTCCTTCCTCATTTTTCTCTTTGAATTTCACACATTGGAACTGATTTAAGACCGCAGTGCTTGCAGTCTCAGTTTTGCAAATACAAGTCATTCATTCACACGAATATTAAGTTTAGTCCAACTTACTGTCTCTTATCTCCTAGTAAAAGGAACAGTAACAAGAACTGAGCACCCATGGATAAGTTGAGCTCCTGTTTTACAAAATATGCTATACTTCATTGAATGTAACTGATCATGAACTGCAAGTTGCACCATTATATTGTGTACCACTAAGAAAGAAGAAAGGCTGCCAATTAGTCTGTGATATACAATGCTTCTTTTAAGTTAGAATTTTGATTTTATATCCACACAAGAGCTCTTTTAGACTCATGTAGAAAATCATGCCCAAGTTCACAAACATGCAGGCAATACCAACTGTATCTCAACTACTGCCATCATTACTAGATGCAATCCAATTTCAAAGATGTTAAAATCTTAAAAAAAAAATGTGTGTGAATCAATGAAATATGGTGCTAACACTGAGCAGTGGTTACAGAAGAACAATAAGAAATATTTGCAAAGTACAGGACACCATCACAAGAACCTAATAAAACCAATATGAAACACAATAGGGACAAAGAAAAAGCTACAGTCCATATTTAGAAAAAGAACTAAAAGAAAAGAAGCTTAATTCCCCACTCTCCACCAGGTTCAGTTTCTCTAATACACTTTTCATTTCATCTTCTAACAAATCAGAGATACTAGCCTAAACTGATTTTTTAAAATACAAAACCCGAGGATAAATCAGCCTACATTGCTACTTAAGTGTTCTAAAACAGAATTCAAATAGACATCCTACACTAAACAATACATATATACTTTTCACCTAATTTAACAGTAACACAGATGGGTATTTCTTGATTATCTACACTAACAAAGAGACCCCAGGCACAGAAAAATAAAACTGTGAACAGTATCCTCCAAGCGTTCATCTTCTTCTTCATCGTCCTGTAGGATATGACTCCAACCCAGCCAGGTAGAAGGGAATCTTGCATAAGGAGTGTTCTACTCCTCATGGAAGGGTTCCCCACTACCCAGCTAAGTCAATTCCCACAGCAGGCATCTCCGAAGTTAACTGTTGAAAGTATCCAAGGCGCTGTTCGTTGTTAAGTCTTCAAGATGGCGTCTGCTGGTCTGTTAGCTTTACTCTCACAAGTAAAGACAGTAAGCTATTATGATACCTTGATTAACCAGAATGCTTCTAGCTAGCTAAAGGCTAACCAGAAAACCATCTTTGTTTTAACTATTTAATTATCGAAAAGCTCACTGAAGTTACCACAATCTCCTTAGTAGACACATCAAATTTTTTAATCCAGGATATTTTACTTATTAAATGTCATTATTACAAAAATCTATATAATGTATAGGATATATCTTATTAAATATTAATCCCTCATACTCTGTGGATATATAATTATTTACCTCTGTTCCCAATAATTATAGGCCAAAAAACAAAAACAAAAAAAAGAAACAAACATATTCTGGGGCTTACTAGTTAATCAAGGTTTTATTATCTCTAGTAAGAAAAGTATGATATATAAATAGAAGCTGAGACGGATCAATTTCAAATATTTGCTTTCTTATGTCAAGTATATATTTTCAAATTATCTCATAAAAGTTGTTTCATAAAATAATATAAATCTCTACATGTAGAATAAAAATTTTATGTTAAATATATATATATAAAGTTCAGTTAACAATCCACAGAACAGGTGTATTTGTTGCCATGAGCAAAAATAAACAAACACAATTACCTGTGATTGGATAAGAGAATTTGGAAATTCAAACCTTTTCCTGATATCATCTGACATTTTTGCTTCTCTTACATGTATGTATGCAGTTTCTGTAACCAAAACAAAAGAATATTTGTTAGTCTTCCAACTGGTCTGAATTGGAGCTCCAATTAATTATTCCTCAAATAATGTGAATGTAATCCATTCCAAAGACAACAATGGAAATAAAGCACAGGGCTCTGCAAAGTAATCCTTGGCATAACTTCATTGTCATTCAGCACTCAAATGTCATGATTGATAAATAAACTAAAAATGCCCAACCGCTCTTGGTTTTTCCCATGAGAGCTAATCCTGAAAAAAATTAATTCACACTATGGAAATGGAAAAAAAAATCCAAAAGTTCAACCACACATTTGAAACAGAAATTAATTCTTTTCTGGATCAAAACTTATAAGGGAGAGTCAAACTGTCATAAAATTACTTCAACTACGGCTCACTTTGGCACAAGCTTTCATTTAAGCACTAATCCAATTGCTAGTGACAAGTGTGAAGCCTAGGTGAACTTTTTTCAAGAAGTATAGAAAAGACCTAGAAATTCACACATTAAAACAGATTGCTTGCTTCCTAAAGGAGGAACACGCAAGCAATTAGCACCAACTTTTAATATTTACATCTCACTTCTCATTCCTACTGGGCTCACAAGAAGAAAAGAAAAGCAATCAAAAAGGATGGGAAGGGCAGGTGGTAAAGCAGCAGCATGGAACTAATAAGAGGATTTCCTAAGGATCCTAATTTATCCCATTTCCATGAAGCATTAAACCTACCAAATCACACTACTATGAAAAATAGGGTTCTCTAGCTCACCTACTTATTATGATTAAAATTAAAATTTATGCCAATAAACAACCCTAGATTAACTTATAAAAATAGCAAGCAGAAAAACCAAGCTCCCTTGATCCCAAAAAACAAAGCATATTGGAATGAACTGGCAGCCTTTTCTAACTAAAGGTTGAACAACCTAAATCTGAAAATCCAAAATCCAAAATGTCACAAAATCTGAAACTTTTTGAGCATTGATGTGACACTCAAGGGAAATGACACTCAAGGGAAATGTCGGGGCATTTTGGATTTTCAGATTTGGATATTCAGCCTGTTTAAAGCGTATGCAAATATTCCGAAATTTAAAAAAAAAAATCCAAATCCAAAACACTTCTGGTCCCAAGCACTTCAGATAAAGAATAACCAACCTGTACTTTCCACCCTTTTATCCAAAACTAAACTCCCTGAATGGTTAATTTATCCTGGTCTTTTTTTTCAACATCTATGTCCAACTTGCCACCCTGAATCTGATATTCCACAACACCGAAACAACTTGTTCTAAGATTGCAAACTATTTTCCTATCTAAATCTACTTATTAGCTTAAGCAGGTCAAAATTTTTTAACTTCCCAATTGTGTCAATCACAACTTTCTTGTAATTTTCTCCTCCTCTGAATTCCATAATACATATAACAGAATCTCCTACAGTGTGTCCCTGGGAAAGACAGGTAAAAAGAAACTCTCCATGGGGGGAAAAGAAGATTCTATGAGGACATATATTCCCATCTTGAAGATTCATTCACTCATTTAACAAACAGTTATTAGTTGCCTATTGTGTGTCCAGCACAGTTCTAGGTGCTTGAGTTATATCAGTGAACAAAACAGGCAAAAACGTCTGCATTCATAGAGCTTACAGTCTAGTAGATTGCAGCAGATAATTTTTTAAACAAATAATATATAAAATATGTTAGAATAGAGTAAGGGCTATTAAAAAAAAAAGAAAGTAAGTAAAGCAGAATAAAGGGGATGAGAAATGGGAGAACTGCACACTTTGTATTTTAAATATGGTGGTCGGGGTCAGTCTCTTCTAGAGGGTAGCATGTGAACAGGCTTAAAGGAGGAAAGGAAGTTAGGTTAACCAAACAGATTATCTACGGGGAAGAGTGTCACAGGCACAGGAAAAGCCCTAAGCTAATAAATTGCTTAAGCCCTGTCTTAGGAAGAACGAAGAGATGTGCATGGAGCAGAGTGAAGGAGGAAAAGAATGGTAAATCAGGTCAGAGAATCAATGAGAAGCCAGGTCATAAAATGTCTTGTAGGCCACTAGAGGGAGTGACACATTTATCTTGAGTAAAATGGGAAGCTACTGCACAAATGGGGGTAAGATTTCAATACAATCACTTGAGGTACAAAGGGGTCAGATTCTGGATATATTTGGGAAAAAAGCCAATGTGGCTTCTAGTGGATCAGATAAGAATATACGAGAATGGGCCAGGCGCAGTGGCTCTCGCCTATAATCCCAGCACTTTGGGAGGCCAAGGCAGGCAGATCACCTGAGGTCAGGAGTTTGAGACCAGCCTCGCCAACATGGCGAAACCTTGTCTCTGCTAAAAATACAAAAATTAGCCAGGTGTGCTGGTGCGCGCTCCAATCCCAATTACTTGGGAGGCTGAGACAAGAGAATCACTTGAAACCGGGAGGTAGAGGTTGCAGTGAGCCAAGACTGTGCCACTGCACTCCAGCCTGGGTGACAGCGTGAGACTGTCTCAAAAAATAATAAGAGTATAGGAGAAAGGAATCAAGGATGACTCCAAGATTTTTAATCTGAGAATTTCTTTTTTTTTTTTTTCTTTAAGATAGTCTCGCTCTGTTGCCCAAGCTGGAGCGCGGTGACGCAATCTTGGCTCACTGCAACTCCACCTCCCAGGTTCAGGAGATTCTCCTGCCTCCGCCACCTGAGTAGCCAGTATTACAGGAACCCACCATCACGTTCAGCTAATTTTTGTATTTTTAGTAGAGACAGGTTTCACCATGTTGGCCAGGCTGATCTCAAACTCCTAACCTCAAGTGATCTACCCGCCTCAGCCTCCCAAAGTGCTGGGATTACAGGCATGAGCCACCATGCTCAGCCTGAGCAATTTCATTTTAATCTCAATTCCTTTGGCCATTTTACATGTGGAACAATACAATTTCTATGTTACTTCTTACCATGGCATTTTTTACTGAAAAGAAAAGACAGAGCTGCTATCAACTGAGATGGGGAACCAACTTTTGTGAGGAAGACAAGGAATTCCATTTTGGACAGTTAAGTTTTAGATGCCTCATAGATAGCCCAAGGGGAAATGCCTCATAGAAAGTCAAATACAGGAATCTAAACTTGGAGGGAAAGAGCTTATTGGAGATATAAATAATGGTCCATATTATTAAAGAACATGAGAGGGTCTAAAACAATAAGTCTTTTTAACTTTGCTTAACCCAGAATTTGTCAAATCTATCTGGCCGTGCAACAATAGAAATACCTGCTAACCATCTATACTATCAGTCTGTCCTGGGATACACATTGGGAAACACTGTTTCACTGACTCCTGTTCCTCCATTCACTCTGCTTCTCGAGTGCTATCTTCTTTCCTGGAGGCACTCCCCAGCCACTCTGCCTTGTGCTGTTGTCCCTCCATACAAAGTCTACCACAGTTATCAGCCATCATCTAGCACAGTTCTCCAAACGCTTCTATACTTTCTCTTAGTAGGCTCTAAAACACCAGAAACTAGGGATGTCAAAAACAAAACACATATTTCCTCTCAAAAAAACTGTCACTTCAGTTCATTTCTCTCCAGTTCTCCTCTCGCAATTTCCTTTACCACCACTCTCTAAATCTAGGCAGCCACAAAATCGGCTTCCTTCTTTCCAGCACCTCAGAGGCTACTCTTCCTCTTCATTCTACAGTCATCGTCGTAGTTCTTCAAGCCAGGCTTACTCCAATAACTGCTTAGTCTTGGGGATCTATATGCTGAGTTCGTACACTGCTGTTAGATTAACTGTACTGAAATGCTGTTCCCATCACATCACTCCCCTGTGAAAAATCCATAGTGGGTTTGCAATTGTCTGTCAGATTAAATGCAAATTCTGATGCCTAGCTTTTATGCCTTCCTATCAACAGTCTTATCCATTCAACTTCATTTTCACTGCTGTAATTCTAATCTAGCTAAAACAGTTTCCAAAATGGTCCCACATGTTCAAAATCTGCTCAATCCTACAGGATTTTATATCTTCTCTCCAACATAAAATGTCTTTTATATGCTGCCACTGCTTAAATATTAAACTCCTTTCATAGCACATCTCTGCTAAGCCTCTTCCAACTAGCTACATCTAACAGTAATCATACTGCTTTATATTCATTGTTACTGCATTTGGTCTGACCCACATGTAACTATTTATATCAGGACTAGAAATCTTTTTTTCTGTAAAGGGCCGGAGAGCAACTACTCAAGTCTGCCACTGTAGCACAAAAGCAATAAGCAATACATAAATACAACCACTATGGCTGTGTTCCGATAAAACGTTATTTACAAAAGGAAGTGGGTGGCCATAGTTTGCTAACTCCCAGGATATAACTATTTTTAAATTAGTTTACAAAATTTGACATAATTCCTACGATTAACATTCAAATTTGGCCCTGTGCTCCCAGGCAGCTAGGGCAAACAGAAAAACAAAATAAATGATACCTCTTTTATAATCTAAAAGATAAGAAATGTCCTGTCTCAAAGAAAACAAATATTTTTATGCCCTTAAACTATGAAGGAAATTTCTCACATTGGGCTTTATAAATGGAATACACAATAATATACCAGGCAGTATTCTCAATAACAAAAGCAAAAGGAAATGTTACATTTTTTTTTTTGAGATGGAATTACGCTCTTGTTGCCCAAGCTGGAGTGGAATGCCGTGGTATCAACTCACTGCAACCTCCGCCTCCGGGTTCAAGCGATTCTCCTGCCTCAGCCTCCCGAGTAGCTGGGATTACAGGTGCCCACCACCATGCCCGGCTAATTTCCTGTATTTTTAGAGAGTTTTACCATGTTGGACAGGGTGGTCTTGAACTCCTAACCTCAGATGATCGGGATCCCAAAGTGCTGGGATTACAGGTGTGAGCTACCACACCCAGTCACATTACTTCTTTTTTAAGCAATCCCTGGATAAAGCCACAGGCATAATGTAACATGTTATTCAGCAAAAAAAAATCTCAGCTACTGGGATCCAAGTATAGAGTTTTCTGATGATCTAATCTAACTCAAAAGAAGACTGACTTTATAGTATCCAGAGAAGCAGGTAAGGTTATTAATATGTCACAAAATAGAATTACTTAATTATCAACAGTGATAACTACACAGAAGAAGATGTGGGGTTATGTGCTCTGATCCAGGCCCAAAATGCTGGAATTCCAATATGGTTTTAGGTACCAGGTGAGCAGCTGATTAAGCTAATAGCTTATTATAGAAGTGAAAAAGCTGAGCCATCCAAAAAGATGTCCTTGTTTTCAGGAGATAGGCCACTGTGGTAAAAGAGTGTTGTTTTTATCAAAATTAACTAAGTATAGATGACAAATACCAAAGATTACAAAAGACAGCCCTGATTTCAGTGTGACACCTCAGAGGATGAGTATGTTTTTTAAATCTGTAATAACTTTACCTTTCCTAACAAATGATCATTAAGCATTCTCAAAACCACTACCCAAGCTGCAATAGGATTTTATATCATCCTTGATTTGTTATCCCTGGGCTACAAATTGCAAGTGTCTTTCATTTGCTGAAGACTTATATTTCAAGGTTAATCACAACCATTGGCCTTTCAAGGTATAAAAACATCATATCCTCTTAGGGAATTTCAAAAAAGAGTACACATGCTCCCTTTAGCATTGGCAAGTGGAGCACGTGCCCTACTTTTTTTTTTTTTAAGAGACAGGCACAGGGTTCACTTTGTCTAGAAAGAGCAATCTACTTTATTTTTTAACTCAATTTCCTTTGGGTATTTTATACATTAAGGAAAAACAATTTATGTATTATTTCTTGTCATACCATTCTTACTAAAAGGAAACTGGTAACAATATAATCCATAAACCACATGCTACAAAAACGCGTGTTTGATTTTAAAAGATTTATCTCCAACCTGTTGGTATGCCTTTTTTGTCTGTCTAAATCTAAATCAGAAAAAGAATTTTTAATGAGGTCTTTAAGTTCCCCATGAATCAAAGCAGTTGTTTAACGTAAACAACTACCACATTATCTGCCAAGGTATTTCACCCCTCTAAAAACACTTCCAAGA
The DNA here is from genome assembly GCA_963573385.1 of Cacajao melanocephalus. Taxonomy (NCBI): domain Eukaryota; kingdom Metazoa; phylum Chordata; class Mammalia; order Primates; family Pitheciidae; genus Cacajao; species Cacajao melanocephalus. The sequence continues at coordinate 21,204 of CAUYLG010024119.1, forward strand.
AAATTAATCTATCATATCAATTTCACTAATAAAAGGAGTAGATAGATAAAACACTTTGGATTTTCAACTTTCTTAATAGTTTCTCTAGGACACTGTACAACTACATATCACACAAAAGTACTTAATGTCAAACCTCAAATGAAGGACACAATCTGAAGATTTGAGGAAACCTAACAATTATGAAAACCCAGCAGAGAGAGTAACTGATTATACAAGTTAGTTGGAGGAGGAGGGTCCTATGGTCACAAAGACAGATATTTGACTTTGAGCACTCTTGACTACCAAATTTCTATACAGGAAGGGCTCAAGAGCAGTCATCTGGCTGAAACTTTTTTTTCTTAAGAGACAGGGTCTCACTCTGTCACTCGGGCTGGAGTACACTGACACAATCATAGGCCACTGCAGCCTTAAACTCCTGGGCTCAAGCGATCTTCCATGTTCGGCCTTTCAAGTAGCTGGGATTATAGGCATACACCACTATGCCTGGATAAAGTTTTCTGTTTGTTTGTTTTTGTTTTTGTAGCGATGGGGACTCCCTCTGATCCTCAGGCTGGTCTCAAACTCCTGGGCTCCAGTGATGCTCCCACCCTCAGCCTTGCAAAGCACTGGGCTTGCTACAGATGTAAGTCACCATATCCAGTCCAGAGTACATTCTTAAAGCTACTTTACATGAGCAGTATCATCAGTAAACTGATAAAATGGCTGATAAAAAATGATTCCTTCATTCACATTAATGGGCTTTATGTTTTAGAGACACAAAATCCAGGATTTTCTCTAACATTTTATTAACTATTCCAATTACCAGTTGTGGAATTTACTTAGTTTCTTCCTCCCACAAATTAAGCTATGGAACCATCAGCCTAAAACCATACTTTTAAACACACATTTTAACAATTTTTATCCGTTTTATTACTTTTTGTGGATGGCTTACAGAAAAGCTGATGGGAACCATCAATAAACTTTGGGCTGATTTTATAAATTTATTTAAGACTATGGCTCAAGGGTAGATTCTAGAGTTACCTAGCTGATTGACCCTCAAAAAAGAGGGGAATAAAATCTGCCTATACTTTCAAATGCCTACCTTGTTCTACTGTCTAATTGATCTCTCATTCTTCTGCTTAGCTTCTGACCTACTGCTTCCCAGTCCCTAAGTATTTCTGTATATCCTCTCTAAGATCAGGCAGCTTGATTCTGTTTCATCACCTTGTATTAAATCCTGACACCTGCTCACACTTAGCCTCAGCTCCTGACTCAAAAGCTTAAAAATCCAACTGCCACCTATACTCCCAAATTAACAGGACAAGATAATTAGAATCTTTTTAACCACAGTTGACCCTTGAAGAAAGGTCCACTTATACATGGCTTTTCTTCCACCTCTGGCACCCCTGATACAGCAAGACCAACCTCACCTCCTCTTCCTCCTCCTTACCCTACTCAACATGAAGGTGAAGATGAAGACCTTTATGATGATCCACTTCCACTTACTGAATAGTAAACATATTTTCTCTTCTTTATGATTTGCTTAATAACATTAGCTTTTTTTGTTGTAAGAATACAGTATATAATACATATAATATATAAAATATGTATTAATCACTTGTTTATAATACCAGTAAGACTATTAGCAGTAAGTTCTTGAGGAGTAAAAAGTTACATACAAGTTTCTGACTGCATGAGGGACTGGTAATCCAAGCCCCCAAATTGTTCAAGGGTCGACTGTATATGATTCATAAAAATTCATAAAAATTGAAAGTTTTCAACATTAAAGAGCAAGTACAAGAAAACAGTAATGTTTAATCATTATATTATCAGAGAGACCACTAAGACACATCAAAATTAAACCAAGAGTAGAAAATACTTTTCTCTTAGCCAGTAATTTCAAAATCAAGCTGAAGCAGATAGCAACTCAGTGGTGTGACAGAGCCACTTGGTCAATATTATCAGAGAAAGCAGCAACCATATGATGTGGAAGAGACTGCTATTTATCCTCCAATATCTGTTCTCTTCTTTTGTATTAAAAAAACTGTAACCTGAATAGCTTCACTACATTTCCCAGCCTCAAATATGGTTCAGTATGAACATGTGATCAAGTTCTCTCCAGTGCTGTGGTGTTTGAGCAGAAGTGACGTGCCATTTCCAGGCTGGAGTCTAATTCCTCCACTCTCTCTTCCAAACCGCAACGAATTCTGGGCAACAACCTAGATGCAGGCATGCACATGAAGACAATGGCCCTGGGACTCTGTTGAAGAAACAAGATGGAAAAAACCTGGATCCCTAAATGATAGCTTGCTGTAGAGCTGCATACCTGGAACTCCCAACTCTTACAGGAAAAACTTCTACACTGCTTGAACCATTGCATTTTGGGGTCTCCTTGTTGCAACACCTAGCACTTCCTTAACTAAAGTAATAGACCTGACGTCATTTCCCTCCCTACATTTTTTTCACTGGAGAAATGAAGAAACAACGTCAGAGAGGTTAAAGCAACTTGCCAAAAAGGAAAGTCATCATGACAGAGTTCAAGTGAGAACAAAGGTTTCTTGACTTCCAACCAAGTATTCTTTCCACTGGACCATCAGTAACATAAGGCACGACCTACACATTCCACATCACTCCATCATGTCCCAGGAATTTTAAGATCAATAATTCAAGTACTGAAGAAATTTACATGACTATGAGTTCAGATGATCTCACTGGCTGCCATTTACTTAAAGTACAATGAATTACAATCAAATTCCTGCCTTTACAATTTAGTTCCTTCTCAATATCACATGCTACTTAAAGATTTTGAAATGGGAGTCTAAAATAAGAGCAAAGGCAGGAAATTCCAAATCAGAACTGATTGCTGTCCAGGAAAACAAGGCGTTAAAATAAAAAATAAAACCACAAACTCAGCCAGGCATGGTGGCTCATACCTGTAATCCCAACATTTTGGGAGGTCAAGATGGGAGGATCATTTGAGCCGAAGAGTTTGAGACCAGCCTGGGCAACATAAGGAGACTCCATCTCTACAAAAAAAATTTAAAAATTAACTGGGCATGGTGGCTCATGCCTGTAAAAACAGCTACTTGGGAGGCTGAGGTAGGAGGATCACTTGAGCCCAGCAGGTCAAGGCTGCAGAGAGCCAAGATTGTGCCACTGCACTCCAGCCTGGGTGACAAAGCAAGCCCCTTTTTCAAATAATAATAAGAATAGTAAAATAAAACTGAATAATGCCTAACTGGTTACAAATTTTCTCCAATTATTCTTGAATACTGTGTTTTAAAATGTGGTACATGGATGTGTATTTATATGCTAAATATGAGTATGTTGATGAAAAACAGTTATTTTTTAAAATCTAAGGACTTAGGAATCTCTAGAATTTTTGCAGCATCCAATCTTAATCTTCAAAGTTAGCTGTTTTTATCTTTTCCAATATTATAATTTTTAAGTATTTTTCCTTCACCAAAACAATTACATGTATTGCTCAGTACAAAATATGTTATAAAGACTTCATGTTCATCCAAAATATTTACAGTATATTTACAATAAAACTGATACCCAATTATTTTAAAGGTGTTACTGACCAATAAATGTCTAAACTGAATAACAAAATCTCCATATACACAATCTTACTCCAAATACATTCCAGTTAACTAAAATTAGTAAAACCTCACAAAACAGATGTTTTAGATATCTTGCTTGTATTTTCTCCCCTCAAAAATGAGTCAAATTTTGTATACTCACTCTCTAAAATAACTTACCTAATTCTTAGCAAATATTAATATGGTACAAAGCATACACAGTGAAAGGATGTAATATTTCGAATTTTCTATAAAATACTCAAGTATAGGAAGAAAAATAAAAGAAGATTGATAGATAAAACAGGAATGTCTAAATGTTGATAATAGGTACACTGGAATTCATAATACTAGTCTCTATTTTTATGTTTGAAATGCTCCATAATAAAAGGCCTTTTAAAACTCATGTATGTGGCTCTTACTAGGTGAAAGGCAATATTCTAAGCATTTTACATGTATTAACTCATTTAACCCCCACAATAACCCTGAGATAGGTACTCATTTTACAGATTAAGAAACTGAGGCACAGAAAAGTTAGATAGCTTTCCCAAGGTCACAGAGTAAGTGACAGAGCTGGAATTCCAACCTAAGTAGTCTCATTCCAGAGTATACATGCACAATGAAAAACCCAGATTGTACAAATTACAGATAATTATTATTTTTGCTCATTCCTAGTTTCTAATTGTTTTGTGAAAATATGTGCTTTATAATTTTAATAAAGTTACCAAAAAAGGAAAATCTTGACTCACATTTTAATACATTCTATAGAAATCAAGGATATAACTTTCTGGCACCTAAATCACTGAAAGCATAGCAATCCATAATTAAAGCACCAGTGTCATAAAGTCAGCAGCAATTTAGCAGAAAAACTGTTTTAATGATTAAAGATTAATTACTTTGTTACTTATGTTTACCAATGCTTTATGAAAAGCATAATACTGAAAAGGGGCAAATGTAATTCAACCAGACAGATTAAGTTTAAACCACTTAAAAGCTTTCTTCCTTCATTTCCAAGGAGAAATATAACCATTATAATTTCCCCAAGTAGATTCCTAGGAAATCTTCCTCCAAAATAAAAACTCTTACTTGGAAAAGAATTATATAGATTGATTACAAATTTACTGACAACATTTTTGATGTTGCAAAGTGACCAATCAATCTCATTTGTTATTTTTCATAAAAACTAAATTACTAAATTCATGTAGAATGGAATAGATATGGTTTAGTTATTTCAATTTGCATACTTAGTGCTAATGAAAGCTGAAGACCAAATGAACAAAATAATTTTACAGGAAGATATTAAATTTCTCTATTTTCAACAAAGTCAATGTACATAGACCAAATGGACATGGAGAATATCTCCATATCCTTGTATCCTTAATGCATACAAGGACAAAAAACAAAGTTATCATAGTACTATTGGAAGAACCACAGTGAAAATGTTCATATGAATAAGATCAATAGTGCACTGTGAAGCAATGACATATATTCTTTCGCAAACTATAAGACTGTCCACAGAAAAGATAACACCTTAATCTGAATAAACTCACACTCTTACATACCTCTATCATCATGATAACAGAGCAACTTGACACAGAGAGCAAAGTTCTGAGGGGCTTTGGGGAGCCCCCTTTGGGGGTTAAAGGGAGCAGGTAAACACAGACCTGGATGCAAATTCTGATTCCAGCACTAGGCAAATCACTTACCATCTTGGAGTCTGTTTCCTCATTGGTTAAACAAGGTCTTGTGAATAACAATATAAAATATGCCTTAAAGCCAAGAGAGTCTTGCACATAGCAGGCACCGTAGAAATGTGTGCTTCTTTGCTCCCTCAATATCATGTGGGACAGTCAAGGAAGGTGAATGATGGAAAAGAATTTGAATTTAAGTGATAAGGAGGGAGTCTCTCATCAAGTGAACAGCAATGAAGTAGAAAAATTGTTTTAATGAAAAAAGATTACTTATATACAAAGATGAGATCTTGCATATGAGTCACCAGATAGAGAAATAAGACACCAGCCCCAAGATTATAATATATGTAAGATTCCCATTTAAAATAAAGTAGATGCAGCACTATTCACAATAGCAAAGACACGGAATAAAATACAGTGGGCTTTAAACTCATATCCTGAAAACTTTTCAACAGCTCCCCATTGCACTCTGCAATAAAATCCAAACTCCTTAGGAACTCCAAAAGGTCCTGGACTCACAACTCTCCTTCAGTCAGGGCATTGCAGCCACACTGGCCTTCAGTTTCTTCCTTGAGCCACCCCTGACACCCAGACCCTCAGCTCCTTCCACATCAGGGTCTAGAACTCTCAGGCCCCTCAGCCTCAAGTGCTCTTGGCTTGTTGTTCAATTGCTCAAATAAGCTGATTCTTCTCTTCCTTCACACACTCCCTCAAAACTTCCCTATCTCCCCAGCACCCCCATACCATCAAGTAGTTCCCTACATGCCACCACAGTGGCCCACTATTGTACCACTCATAGCTTTTATCACAATCGCAGATGATTGTCATTTACCTATTTCTGCTTCCCTACTCTACCCCCACCCCGCAAATACAAACACTTTAAGGCAGGGACATTTTTTTAACCACTATCTTCCCAGCATATAAAAAATAACTATTCAATAAAGATTCACTGAATAAACACAAAGTATGACATAGGATTTAGAACACCATGTTGGATTAAACAGCTCCTATGTGCTAAGTACTCCACAAAACACTTTAATTCCACTATATCTTCACAACAACTTTGAGGTAAATATTAACTCCATTTCCCACATGAGGAAATAGGAGCTCAGAGATTAAGTAATTTGCTTGAGGTTATACAATGGTATTAACACTCACAATTTATTGAGAATTTTACCATGTACCAGGCAGGCACTGTCAAACCTTTTTATATGTATTCTCTCACTTGAAATCCAAACAACCCCATGACATAAGCACTATTATTAACTTTATTTTCACATGAAAAACCAAGTAAGGCAAAGAGAGGTCAAAATTAACAGCCTAATTATGTAAGAAGCAAAAGCATGAATATAAACAGTCTACCTCCAAAGCTCACATGCTTAACCATTCGAAGCAAGTATAGCTGATTTACAGTTTTTGTAAAATTAAGATCATCAGGCAGCTGGTGGCTCATGCCTGTAACCCCAGCACTTTGAGAGGCTGAGGTAGGAGGATCACTTGAGGCCAGGGGTTCGAGACCAGCCTGGGCAACGCAGCGACACCCTCATTATCTACAAAACAAAAAATGTTTAATGAGCTGGGCATGGTAGTACATGCCTATAGTCCTAGCTACCCAGGAGGCTGCAAGTGGGAGGTTTGAGCACTGGAGATCGAGGCCACAGTGAGCTATTATCATGCTACTGCACTCCAGCCTGGGCAACAGAACAATGCCCTATCCCTAAAAAAAAATAAAGTGGTTAAAAAAACCAGAGCTAAATTAAGGTCATCTATTAAGGCATATTGCTTAGAGCCAGGAACATAGCAAACGTTTTTTAAATGTTAGTTATTATTCTTAATCTGAATCCAATATCTTGTTTTTTCCATTATATTTTGCTGCTTCTCAGAAAATCAAATAAATCTTTAAATAAATTACCTGGGTTTGCATATTATTACCCTGGACGTTTGAATTTCTTAAGAGAACCAGCTTCCTGTTCACCCACTTCAGGACCTGGCATGGCATAAGCAGTTAATAAATGTTCACTGAATTACTGTGTTTAGCACCATACCTAATAGATAATAGACTCAAAAATATTAGAATCAGGAATCCACTGTTTATTTTGTTTTCAGATCAACTTTCTAAAACAAACTGAGAAATAGAGAGGAATTTATATATTTTTCACTAATTAAGACTCAAGAAACAAAGACCAAAATAAATAAGAGCTAGAAGTAGAAAAATAAATGTTTAAACAACTTTATGTCCAAATTAATACAGTAACCTGAATTTAGTGACCACATATAAGAACTGATGATAATTACTCCTTTTTAGACACACCCTAACTCCCAGCTTTTTTTTTTAAACGAGGCAAATAATTTTTGTATAGGTAGTGCAAAGCTGAACTTCAGCCAAGGTCAAATCAAAATCAGTAGACTCTACATGAGTAAAATTTCATTACAGTGCCATGAATTTTGGTACATTTTCTTCAAAAAAAAAAAAATCAAAAACACATGCAAAAGCTAACAAGACTTTTTTCACTGTTTCCAGCTGAATCTAACAGAGATGGAAAATGGGTCTCTGTTACTTAACTACAACATATATTTTACATGAATGCTTCCATTGATAGCTATTATTTATCATAGCTATGTGCTTAATCTGCTATGTATTACAATCCTTTAAAAGCCCACAGTGTCACCTCTTTGTATTTCCCATTGGAGTAAAAGGAATTTTAAATAATTTCTTATTTCAAAAAAAGTAACATTTACTCATCTTCTATTATTCATGTCTGTTTTTATTTGTAGGGTGCTTAATAATCACATACTAGTTAACCTTTGCAACCATCCTGGGCAAGAGTTCATTAGTAAATCCTTTTACATTAGCATGGAAATATCAAGCAGCATATTCAAGAATCAAATGAGGATCTTGGAGTAAAATGCTGACATCCAACTGATAGAGTACAATATGTAGGATGTCTTTCAGATAAAGTTAATTTAAGAATTCTATTTAAACAAAGAGGGAGGAGGAAGAGAAAGAAGAGGTCATGATGTAATATGTAGCTCTTCATAAGCTTTTTAATTTCACAAATGTTAAAACTAGTACATATGATTTTCATAAATACAGGCTTAATGGAACTTTTCAACACTTAGTGGTAAATAAATGACTGACTAGATAAACAGCAGCAGCCATTCCATAGACCAGCAACTTACAATGAAGCTAAGGTTCAAAAGAAGTTCACTTCCCCCTCAAGGACTACTTTTGCCTTTCAGCCCAAATTCAAACACTATCTAAAAAATTGCTCCCAATCTGGCTTACCTCCAAACTGACAGAAAGGTTCTCAAATACAAGATCAGCTCAGGAACAAAGCCACAGAAGTAAGGCAGGACCAGCTTGATTCCCAAAACCACAAACTATACCTAATTTCATGGGGAACTTCAGCACCATGAAGCTGAAAGTCTGATGTAGGCCAAAAACTAAACCACTCTATGGAACTGGGCAGTCTGGGTACCACCTACATTTGATCTTACTATCTGACACTCCTTGGCTATATCCCAAAGTGTGGCATACATTCTTCAAGTTCTATTCAGCTCCCATTTTAAAAATGAGGTTAAGAATAAAAATATAAAAAATAAAATCAAACATACTTTGTGCATAAGTATTCATAGGTAAATCTAAAAGCTAAACCAGGATTATGCAGATAAAATATTGATCAGTAATTTAAAATAACATTTGTAAAGAGTTTTAATAACATAAAAAAAAAGTTTACAATTTAAAAAAACTTGAGAAATTCTTGCATACAACCATAAATACAACAAAATTTAAAATATAAGCCGGGCACAGTGGCTCACATCTGTAACCCCAACACTTTGGGAGGCTGATTTCAAGACCAGCCTGGGCAACATAGTGAGACCTCATTGTTACAAAAAATAAAAAAATTAGCCAGGCACAGTGGCACGCACCTGTGGTCTCAACTACTCAGCAGGCTGAAGTGATAGGACTGTTTGAGCCCAGGAGGTCAAGACTGCAGTGAGCTGAAGATTGCACCACTACACTCCAGCCTGGGTCACAGAGCAAGACTATCTCAAAATAAAAATAAATAAATAAATATGTGTGTGTGTGTGTGTGTGTGTGTGTGTGTTTGCATATATATTTATATATGTATATATATACACACATATACACACACATACATGCATATACAGTGTATATATGTGTGTATATATGTGTGCATGTGTGTAACACAGACAAATATAGAATTAAGAAAAAAACAAATAAGCAAAAATGTTGATAGGGTTATTTCTGAATAACAGAATGATGGACGATTATGTATCCTACTGTATTCCCCTTTACTACTTTTAATTTTGTTCTTACAATGGGGCATACATTACTTATTTTAAATTACAAAGAAATTATTAATTCTCTTCAAATCAAAAGATAAAATTTTTAATTGCAATTAAGAAAAAGTGATCTTATTTACTCACTTGAAACCATGGTCTTTTATCATTCTCTGAAGAGGTGGTTTCACTACAGCACACATCAAGACAAAAAAAAGTCTAACCTGATCCAATTATACCACTTATTAAGAACTATTTAATGAGAAAGTCACATCTTTGAGTTATTAGAAGCTGTAATGGTCCTGCAGAGCTCCAAACAAGTAAGCTAACAGAATTACCTTTGATTCTAAATTGTTTGCCAGGAGATTAATCCGTCTGTGCCTGAAAAAAAATCTTGTTCCTCCAGTGTGTTCAAATCCTCCAGTCTCATTTTAATCAAGTATGTTAGCCTCAGTCTAGCGGGTATTTTTAATTGCTTGAACTGCAGTACAAATAGTTTCTTATTTTAATTTTCCAAATTCATATACAACATAATACCAAGAAAATCTAAATTTTAGTCATCAATAGGTAAATTTTAGAGAGGTCTTTAAATGTTTTAGCATCTGTCAAAGAATTAAAAAGGTCCTTCTGATAGGTGACATATGAACGGACACCTGAAGGAAGTAATGCTCATTACAAACAGAAGGAATGACCTTGCGATGGAAGCATACTTGGCAAGTTTAGGAAAGACCAAGGACACCAGTGTTGGCTGGTGCAAATCAGCAAGTTGGGCAATGAGAGAGTCTAGAATGAAGCAGAAACCAAGATCATGTAGGCCTCTACAGGGTGCTGGGAGCCTCTGAATGTTTCTCAGTGAAATGGGAAGTCCTACAGGGTTGGGGAAAGAGGAATGGCATATTTGACTGACATTTTTAAAAGAACATTGTGGCTTCTAGAAAGAATAGACTGTAAAAGGGCAAGGACAGAAAAAAAGAAAAAGAGACCAGTTAGGTTAATTCAATAATCCAGGACATAAATCATATTGCCTTGGACAAGGGTAATAGTAGTAGAAATGGTGGGAAGAGATCAGACTTTAGATGTTTATTTTTTTCCAGATTTACTGAGGTATGATTGATGTCTTAGTCTATTTTTTGCTGCTATAGAGATTATTTGAGATTGGGAATATTTTATAAAGAACAGAAACTTATTGGCTCACAGTTCTGGAAGCTGGGAAGTCTAATATCAAGGTTTGAACATCTGGGGAGAGTCTTTGTGCTACATCACCACATGGTGGAAGTGCAGATAGAGGGCAGGAGAGGGCCAACTTTTACACTGGCACCAATCTCACCCTTGAGGGTAGCGACCTCATGGCAATCACCTCTTAAAAGTCCCACCTCTTAATACTGTTACAATGGAAATTAATTTTTTTTTTGAATCAGAGTCTTACTGTCACCCAGGCTGCAGTGCAATGGCATGATCTCAATTCACTGCAACCTCCTGGGCACAAGCTAGATCTTACCACCTCGGCCTCCCAAGTAACTGGAACTACGGGCTTGTGCCACCATTCCCAGCTAATTTTTGTATTTTCTTAGTAGAAATGGGGTTCTGCCATGTTGCCAAGGCTGGTCTCAAACTCCTGGGCTCAAGCTATCCACCTGCCTAGGCCTCCCAAAGTGCTGGGATTAGAGGCATGAGCCACAGTGCCTGGCCAATGGCAATTAAATTTAAACATGAGTTTTGAAAGGGACTTCAAATTATAGCAACTGACAAAAACTGTATATTTAGAGTATAAAACAAGATGTTTGATGTATGTATATGCTGTGAAATGATTTCCAAAATCAAACATATCTATCACCTCGTCTAGTTACCATTTTGTGTGTGTGTGTGTGTGTGTGTGTGTGTGTGTGTGTGTGTGGTGAGAACACTTGAAATCTACTCTCTTAGTAAATTTCAGCTATACAATACATTATCATTAACTACAGTCACCATGTTATATATACATTAGGTCTCCATTCGGTCCAAGGGTACATGCCTGCAGTTATAAGTATTTCAGAAATATTTGGTAAGATTTGCTAAGGGACTAGATACAGAATGACATCCAAACTAGATTTAGGTGACTCCAAAGTTTGGGGTTCAGATAACTGGAGGAACGAAGCAGTCATACACTAAGATGCAGAGGTCAAAAGGAATCATTCATCTGTTTTTAAAATAATGCAGCAATGCATGAGTCTCCTAAATCCTTGGGAGTACAATTTACTTTTGTCCACATTAGCTAAGAAAAGATACATGACTGTATAAGCTTCATCTGCTTCTCAATCTTATTTGGGGCCAATCTTGACTACACACAACAAACGTTAAAATGTGTGTGCTTAGCTGCAGCCTGGATTTACATTCAATTCATACCTAACACCAATGCTGCAGTCAACACCTGCCCCAGTCCTATCCACTTTACAATCCCTGTAAGGCCTCAGTGGCCCTCTAATTCATACCTATCCAGCACAGCTTTTAAAATATTATAAATTGAAACCAGTGAGATAGAGAAAAGGAGAAGAGACAGGCAAGTGAGATAATCCTTACTTCCCTACCTCGCCTTCCTTATTGTCCATCCCATTTCATATCTCCTTACAGGCTTTATGTCAAATGTTCAACATGTACTGAAGGCACTGTGTATATGTCTAAATGTAAGATGAGGGGGCAGGGAAAAATTCGTTGTATTGTGTAAAGAAACAACAGGAAAGAAAAAATTAAAGCATACTTAAGTCTTTAAGAAAAATCTTTACCAATATGAAGTTACTTTGTTAATATATAATTTGATTTGTGAATGAATCATCAACTGTTGCTAAAACTACTAAGTTAAAGGAAGATAGGGAACTTTATATTAGAGGGATCAGGATGACCCCACTTGAATCCATTGATTCATCTTAGCATCACTAAAAGTAAGAATACCACATATTGTATCCTTATGAGGTGATGGTACAGGATATACACAGACTTTTGTAAGAATACTCTTACCTAAAAAAAAATGCCACTAATACACACAGCTCTCTACATTTAATTACCAGTTCGCAAGAAATATATGAGATACAGGAAGAAGGCACCTCTTCCAGGACAGTATCACTTGCAGAGCAATAGGTCAAGTCCAGAATTTGGGACACTTTGCAGGACAAAAGACTCTGTTTCTCCAACAAATCAATGACATAGGAAAAATTAGGAGTGTAGGGATTGTACAGAATAAGTGACTAAACAGACATAATAACCAAATTATATTATATTTGGGAAACTTACGTGACTCAGATTTCAAAAAACCAATTCTACTAAGACAACCTTGGCACAACTGAGAAATTCCGAATATGGACTATATTGGATAATATTTAGTAACTGATGGTAATTTTGTTAGGGTTGATTAATGACATAGTAATTACACTTTAAGAAGTCCTTATTAGTTAAAGAACAATTACTTAAAAAAAAAGCTAGGGAGAAAAAAATGTTAGAGAGAAAAACAAGATTGACAAAATGTCGATGTTGTTGAAATTAAGTTCATTTACTATACTCCCTATTAATGTGTATTTGTCTTAAATTTTCCACAGAAAGACATTTTTAAAAATGAAGCAGAAAAAAAGTAACTAGAGATTGTAAGATTGCAATGTGAACTGTTAAAAAAAATTATTACCATTTTCAACTGCTAATTTGCATGGATGAAGATTTCCTTAATGGTCTGCAACAAAACCAAAATATAAAATCACAATACAAAAATAAATTGGAGGCTAAGGCACATAGAGTTTATCATTTTTATTCATAATCATTCATTTCAATGTTATGCTCCTTATAATATCTTCATGGTTCAGATTGACTTTATAGTAAGAGTACACTATAAATTCAAATGTAAAATAGCTTTATTTTGAATATTAAAACATTTATTTGAACTTCTCAATAATATATTTGGAGGTAGACAGAGTCTAAGACCTTAGAAAGGTTTGAAAATGTTCTGTCCTCAACTATTCCTTTCACATACTGTTTCAGCTTTGCTTTGAACAAAAAATGTTATGACTTACAACTCAAAGAGGTTGCTATTAAGTACCAAGAAAAAGTATTACATATAGTTGATAAGAGAATATGATAGTCTTCTTGCAAAGAACAAATTAGAATCTGGATGTGGAAGAATACTTGGTCTAGTATTCTTTTAAAAAATGGATTGCAGCTGGGCACGGTGGCTCATACCTATAATCCCAGCACTTTGAAAGGCCAAGCTAGGAAGATCACTTGAAGTCAGGAGTTCGAGACTAGCCTGGACAACATGGTGAAACCCTGTCTCTACTAAAAACACAAAAATTAGCCAGGCATAGTAGCATGCGCCTGTAATCCCATCTACTTGGGAGGCTGAGGCACGAGAATCACTTGAACCTGGGAGGCAGAGGTTGCAATGAGCCAAGATCGTACTACTGCACTTCAGCCTGGGCAACAGAGCAAGACTTCAGATAGATGGATGAATGGACGGATGGACGGATGGACAGACAGAAAGATAGAAAGAAAGATAGATAGATAGATAGATAGATAGATAGATAGATAGATAGATAGATAGATATTGCAAAAGTACTTGCAAAGGAGGCCAGGAATTTCCTCAGATAATGGCCCAGAGCTTTTCCATACAGAATAGAAGAGATACCTAAGCCTGAAAAAGGTTGTAGTACCCTTCATTCCTTCATTCAAGAAATACTTATGAGATGCCTACCTTGTGTACTGGGAATAAGGAGAAAAATCCCTGACCTTATAGATTACATTCCTAGTAGAGGGAAGACAAAAATAAGCAAAATAGTAAATTACATAGCATTTCTGAAAATAAGTGCTATGGATAAAAGTAAACCAGGGCAGGGGATAAACAGCATTAGAGAGACATTTCTATTTTTAAAAGGAAGGTTAGGGAAAGGCTTACTGAGGAACTACTCAAGTAGACATAAGGTGGGTAAAAGAGCAGTTTCATCAGCTCAGAAATGAAGATTCTAGGCAGAAAGAGTAGCAGTGCCAAAGCCATGGTGAAAGCATGCCTTGGATGTTCAAAGAGCAGCAAAGAGGCTAATTTGAGCAGATTAAGCGAGAGAGGGACAGAATGGTTGTAAAAGAAGTTGGAGAGGCAACAAAAGTGTCAGATCATGGCAAGTCTCACAGGACAATTCCAAGACTATCTTTTACTTTGGGTGGCAATGGGAAGCCACTGGAGGTTTTGGAGCAGAGAAGAGATCTAACTCATGTTTTTAAAAAAATCACTCTGGCTGTGGTTCCAACAATACTGCAGGGGGAAACAGAAGCAATCCGTTAGAAGGACAGGACAGACTGCAAAAAATAGCCTCCAATTGCTCCCAATCTCTGTATACAGACCTCTTTACAAAGTGACTTTGCTGCTCCCCTCATTAAAAAGTAGACCAATTTTCTATCCCCTTTATCTGACTTGACCTTGTGATCTGCTCTCACCAACAGCAGATAAAGTAAAGCTGAAGGAGTTCTAAGTCTAGGCCTCAAAAGGCCACGTAGTTTCCTCTTGTTCTGTTGCTTCCATTAGACCACCACGTAAAGACAGATAAACATGAGATAGTTTACTGACCCACATACAGCAGAGACAAGCCATCTCAGTTGAGGCCTCCAAACCTACCAGTCCCTGTCACTACATGAGTGAGCATGGGCAAGATCAGCAAAAGAGCTTCTCCCATCTACCTCCAGCCCAACATACGTTGCCAACCACAGAATCACAAACTAATAGATAACTGTCGCTTTAAGCCACAAAATGTTGGGGGTAGGTAACTGTAAATAACTAATACAAAGTCTACTGCAAAATCCGGAGCAAAACAATGGGGCTTAGACTAGGGTGACAGTCATAGGCAGTGACAAGTACTTGGATTCTAAATACATCGTGAAGGTATAGCCAACATGCTTTCCAAAGTAACAGTACATATAGATAGTGAGAGAAAAAAGAGTCAAGGATGATACCCAGGTTTTTAGCCTACATCATGAAAAGGATGGAGTTTCTGTTAACTGAGATAGGGAAGATTATAGGTTAAAAAAGGAATTCAGGAGTTGAGTTTGAAATGTATATTAGTCATCCAAACAGAAAATGCTGAGTAGGCACTGGGTATAAGGAGTCAGGAGTTCAAGGGAAGGCCAGGCTGAAAACATAAATTTCAAGGCTTGTAGGGTATTACTAGTACTTAAAGCTAATATTTAGGTTGGGCACAGTGACTCACACCTGTAATCTCAGCACTTTGGGAGGCCGAGGTGGGCAGATCATTTGAGGTCAGGAGTTCAAGACCAGGCTGACCAACGTCTCTGTTAAAACTACAAAAATTAGCCTGGCATGGTGGTGCGTGCCTATAGTTCCAGCTACTCAAGAGGCTGAAGCAGAAGAATCACTTGAACCCAGGAGGCAGAGGTTGCAGAGAACTGAGATCGTGCCACTGCACTCCAGCCTGGGTGACAGGGAGACTCCATCTCAAAAAATAAATAAATTAATAATAATAATAAAGCTAATATTTAAAAGCTGAACGATATGATCCAGAGGCATAAGGTCTAATGACTGAGCCCTGAAGCACTCCAATGTTAACAGCCCTCTTATCAGAAAGATAAGGAACAACCAGTAAAGGTATCTAAAAAGGGAAAATGAGGTAAAAGGAAAACCAGGAATTGTGGCATCTTTGCTAGTAAGGAAAGAAAGAGTTTTAAGAAGCAGAGAGTGGACCAGGCACAGTGGCTCATGCCTGTAATCCCAGCACTTTGGGGGCCAAGGCGGGTGGATCACTTGAGGTCAGGAGTTCGAGAACAGTCTGGCCAACATAGTGAAACTCCGTCTCTAATAAAAATACAAAAATTAGCTGGCTGTGGTAGCACATGCCTGTAATTTCAGCTACTCGGGAGGCTGTGGCAGGAGAATCACTTGAACCCGGGAGATGAAGGCTGCTGTGAGCCAAGGTTGTGCCACTGCACTCCAGCCTGGTTGACAGAGTGAGACTCTGTCTCAAAATAAAAAAAAGAAAAACAAAAATAAAGAAGCAGAGAACGACTAGCTATCTCAAAAAAACGCTGACAGGTCAACTGAGAGGTAAAAATTTTGAACAGACTTTTAGATTTAGGAAAATGAAAGGGCCAGACATAGTGCCTCCACCTGTAATCCCTGTACTCTAGGCCCAGGCAGGACTGCTTGAGGCCAGAAGTTCAAAACCAGCCTGGGCAACATGCTAAGACTCCACCTCTATAAAAAGTAGAAAAATTAGCCAGTGATGGTGGTGCATATCTGCAGTCCTAGCTACTCAGGAGCCAAGGCAGAAGTACCCCTTGACCCAGGAGTTCAAGGGTGCGGTAAGCTATGATCTAACCACCGCACTTCAGTGTGGGCAACAGAGCAACACTCTGTCTCTAGACGAAAAATAAAGTCAACAATGACTTTTAGAAGAGCAAGTTTTTGATACAGGTGAGAGAAAAAAGCCTGATTAAAGTAGGTTTAAGAAAGAATAGAAGGAAAGTAATTGGACACGAATATAGTTATACCAAAGGGGGTAACAAATTGTGCAGTGGCTTAAGCAGGAATGGGGTCAAAAGCTATTATTTTAACATGGAAAAATATTAGCATACTGACATACTGAAGGGAATAATCCAGTAACAGAGGGGAAATGCAATGGTTAGAGAGAGAGATGCTAGAGCTAAATCCTTGGGAAGGTAAAAGGAATGAAACCTAGTGCATGAGTGAGGAGCTGTCCTTAAAAACAGACTCTAGGTCAGAAAACAGATGGAAATATTAGGTAAATGCAGGTATGCCCACCTCCCACATTCATGGCTATTGTCATTCACATCAAAGCATTTTCTATACCTCTGGGCCCAGAATTGACCTAAAAATACTCAACATAACCTAATTCTACCAATAGATAAGAATTGGCACACATGACGAAATGTATTTGCAAAAGTATTTTGGGAGTTCAAAGGTCAGGAAAAGGTACATAAAGGCAAAGAGGCCACACTGTCCATCCTTTCTCCAACAGATAACACAAATATTCACTGGAGACATATGTTATTTTTAAATTTAGAAACAGTACTACGCCAACTGCCCTACTCCAAGAGAAACTCTGACTTGATCGGTAATGTTGACAACAGAAAGCTTCAACAAAACTTAAAGTCCAAACTACTAAAAGCTAGCCATATACACTTCAGAAAAGCGCTGTCACCCTCATAACCAAATCTAACCTCTTTCCAACCTGTCCGCTTCTCCTCTAAATAATCTCTCCTCCCTTTCTGATTCCTTCCCAAGCTTTTACAATGAATAGTCAACCAGCTTTCTTATATCCTCAGCCTCTTCACTAGATGCTCCCCATACCTCCCAGGCCTAATAGAAGCTAAACTCCCCTTCATCAGTGCCCCCCATCAGCAAAAGCTAATCATGCTCATCACAGGCCCAGAGGAATGTTTCCAGACCACTCACCCCATCCCACAACCACTCCCTGTCTCTTTGAGGGCATAACATCTAAGTATCTTCATCTCTCATATAAACTGATCACAACCATAGGCAATCTAAATCCTCAGCAATTAGGATCACATTCCGCCTTTCCTCCCTGGGTACCGCAGTCATCCGGGGTCAATGTCTAGGTGAGCAATTCTTCCAACACACCACCGGCCTCATTGTTCCCGAACATCTCTGTTTCTACCATCTTTAACCACAGCCAAACCCTATACGCCATCTGTACCCTAAAAATCTTAAATTCCAATATTCTACTCTGACCACAGAGTATTTCTATCCTTTTAAAGTTATCTCCCTTTTAGCTACAAACACTTGTATATTTACTTCATCTAGACTTTTAATCCTTTGAACCAATTATGTTCTCTCAATCTCTCAGCTCCTCCTGACTCTGTCACCATCCGTAATCAGTCTAAACTTTACATTCCAACACTCTGACCATTCTTTCACCAATATTTTCAACTCTTTTGCATTCTTACCATATGCACATAACAAAATCCAAATATTGTATAAATCCAACTATTCATCATCTCTGGTTCTAGTGAATTTTGCTGCCAAAAGTCACAGAATCATATGTACTGGTATTATTACAAATTAATGATCCTGGCCTATCTGGGAAACCTTCCAAAATCTGTAGTTTGCTCTCTCTTCTATTCCCTAATGGCATCTGACCAGTCTCTTCTTGGATTCTCTCCCTCCTTATCTTCTGGACACTGTCATTAGGCTGTTCCTTCCATCTTTTTCATTGGATCATCTTTCTTACAGGGTGGTGTTTCCCAGGGTTTCCCTTCTGTTTTATTCTTGTTCTACAAACTTGCTCTTAGGCATCATCCATTCTCACATTGTTTTAACTACCTATAAGTTGATACCATCCTAATCTCTCTCTCCAGCCTAGAATTCTCTATCTCCAGACCAAAGCAAACAAATGCCCACTGACCAGCACCAACTGTGTGACCCAAATCTATGCCCAAGACTACTGATTTTATTCTCCCCATACATCTGATATTCCTCATGTGATTCCTATCTTGGGAAGTCATAAACCTAAGAGATATCCTTGACTCCATCACTTCTGCATCCCCTACATCCATGTGGCCACTAACTCAATCACCTAAATATATCTGAAATCCATCCTGTTCTCTCAAGCACCACTGCATTTTCAGAGTTCTGTCCCGTCTAATGGAAATTTTTGCCTTACTCCACTACAATTCATTCCTCACACTGCCTCGAGAAACTGATCTTAACTTTCTTCCACTTAAAATCTATTACTCATGGATCACCATAGCCTACAGAATAAAGCTCAAAATGACTAACATTGTGGGAAGAGAGCTATCATCATTTACCCCTTGTTTACTTTTTTTTTTTTTTTAATGAGAGAAAGAAAGAAGAAGAAAGAAAAAAGGGGGAGAGAGAACAGAATTCTTGCTCTATTGCCCAGGCTGGAATACAATCTAGGAATAGGTATTAAAAATCTCTTTTATGCCGATAACTGTACTTAACAACAGAGACAG
>CAUYLG010024120.1:0-12107 GCA_963573385.1 Cacajao melanocephalus
TATCTCCATAATGAAGAATCTACATCAACTAATGGGCAAAATAGCCAGCTAGCATTAAATCATAATACTGAACTCACAAATATTAATATTAATCCTAAATTTCAATGGATTAAATGCCCCAATTAAAGACACAGACAGGCAAATTGAACAAAAAGTCAAAACTCATTGGTACGCTGTATCCAGATTTATCTCACAAGCATGAGACTTGGACTCCCGCACAATAATGGCGGGAGATCTTGACACCACATTGTTAATATTTGACAGATCAACGAGATAGAAAATTAATAGGGAATTTAGACCTGGAATAAGTAAACTTAGTGAATATCTATAGAATTCTTCATCCCAGGTCTCCAGAACATACATTTTCTTAGGATCATATTACACCTATTCTGAAAGTGACTATATAATTGGAAGTAAATCACTCTTCAGCATTTGCATAGCACTTCACAGACTTAAATGATATATCGGTTGGCTGTTTGTTTGTTATTTTCTTCCCTTATTCCTTCCTGTCTCTGTTACTAAGTACAATTATCGGTATAAAAGAGATTTTTCATACCTATTCCTAGATTGTATTCCAGCCTGAGCAATAGATCAAGAAACCTGTTCTCTCTCCCCCTTTTTCTTTCTTCTTCTTTCTTTCTCTCATTTAAAAAAAAAAAATAACTAATTAGGTAACTATAGTGGAATAAATGCTTATAAGTAAATGTGTCAAATAATTTAGAATCTAAAGTTATCTTTAATTAAATGATAGATATTAATTAAATGTCTGAGTTATTTCCAATTTAAAAAATTATAAGAAAACATTTTTCTCAAAAAAAAGTATTCTCATTTAAAGGAAAATGATTTTTTTCCTATTCAAGGTTTTTTAAAGATTATTTATAAAACAGGGCAAAAGGTAAATAAGAAAGATATAAAGAACGTTATAAATATAAAGAAGTATTTTGAGTAAGAAAGATTAAAAGGGAAATAATTTTATGTGAAAAAAACTTATAAGGTACATTTTTGTCCTAAAATAAAATGACTGTAATGTTTAGGATAAAACAGAAATTCCAAATATTTCATAAATGGTTTGTGTAAGTCAATAAAATTTGTAAAAAGAAGCTTTATGGGAAAAAAAACACTTTAAGTGATCAGGATGGCTATAATTAAAAGAAAATTATTTATAAGGTCTTTCTAGAGATTTGGTATTTGATATTTAAAATACACTAATACAATAAATAATTGGTTAGAACAACATTTTCTTAAGGTATTATCTCTTAATAAAATTATGAGAGGGCTGGACACACACCTGTAATCCCAGCACTTTGGAAGGCTGAGATGGGAGATCACTTGGGCCCAGGGGTTCAAAACCAGCCTGGGCAACATAGTGAGACCCCATCTCTACAAAAAAACAAATTGAAAAAATTATCCAGGCATGATGGCATGCACCTGTAGTCCTAGCTACTCTGAAGGCTGAGGTGAGGATCTTTTGAGCCCAGGAGATCAAGGCTGCAGTTACCCATGATTGCACCACTGCACTACAGCCTGGGCAACAGAGTGAGAACCCTGTCTAAAAAATAAAAATAAAAAATAAAAATAATTACAAGAAATTTTAATTTCTTTTTAACCCAGAAGTTAAACTTTTATTGCATCTTGCTGTCTTGAGCTTTCTTTCCTTTTTGAGAAGGCCTGAGATAATAACTCTCTTTCAACTTTTTAATCAGCTCCTATAACTTTTTCCTCAGGTTGTAGCCCAATGCTAAATATGTTTTATCTTAAAGGTCTAAAGCAAATGTTTTCTTCCAATATAACATCCTCTACATTGGCTTTAAATTGTTCTATTACACTAAAAATTTTCACTTATAACCCAGAATACACTATTTCTATGTCTAACTAATTCAAGTACCATTTTCATTAGTTTTTTGACTTACAGGTTATCTAAATAGACTTCCCATAGGGGAAAACAATCACACTACAGAAGATTTTTTTGGAGTTTGTTTCTTTGTTTTTGTTTTTGTTTTTTTCCCCTTTTTGGTACCTGGCCTAACAAGCAGATATTACATTTTATCAAAATTATTTCTATTTAATTATTATTAAGTTTTGATGTGCTTAGGAAAACCATGGTTTTTTAAAACTTTTAAAATTGTTTATTACATATGTGTAACTTTTTGTATTACTTTTATTTATTTTTTACCTTAATTTAAAAATACCTTATTACTAAAAAATACTAGCAGTTATCTGAGCCTTCAGTGAGTCACAGAGGTTGTTGTACAGTTTATTTCATCACCCAGGTACTAAGCCTCATACCCAGTAGTTATTTTTCTAATTCTCTCCCTCCCCTACTGTTCACCCTCAAGTAGGCCCCAGTCTCTGTTATTTCCTTCTTTGTGTCAATGAATTCTCATCATTTAGCTGCCACTTATAAGTGAGAACATGCAGTATATCCATAATGCTTTTAAAGTGCTTGTGCTATTAAGTTACAGAGCTTTGACTCTTAGGTCTAAAAAGGACATCAAGTCCTGCTAAATCTTAAACAAGGACAGTAGTTAAAGCATCATCTTCACACTTGAGAGAAGATGATAATCAAAACAAACAGTGCTCATAAGACACAGGGCTAGGAATTAAAAGTATTCAACCCCTCTAGGCCTAGAGACTATTGTGGAAGAGGTGGGCACATGAAATTTTAAGGGCCAATTTTGAGAGATAAATTTAATTCAGTTTCTTTATAAATTAAATATTAACATTGAAGGCAAACTGATACAAGACCAGCATCTGGGCCTCTGTGTCAGATTAACAAGGTTTTCTTGGAGCATTAACTTATCTTTTTTAAAAAAATTATAGTTAAAAAATGTTTTATGGAAATTATATCTTATGATCAAGATTATTAAAATTTTACAGATTTGTTTATAAGATTTGAGAGAGAGATTTAATTGGACTATGCCGTTTTTGTTAGGGCTTATTGTTTGGGAAATTAAGTTTCCTCTATCAGTGAGTAAAGGTTTTTTGCCTTTTTAAAAATTTTGAGTTATCACTTTGGGTAAATAAATGACTTATAGTGATCTGGGATTCTATTTTGTATTATCAAGTGTTTTAAACCCTTGATGTTTGACAAACTTTCCATAACCAAATTTTAAATTATGTTTTTTGACCCAATTAACCCTTTTAGATATTAGGTCCTCCAAAGACCAAAAGAGACATATTCAGCTTATTTGATACATTAAAATCATATAGGAAGCATTGTCAAATATAAAATGACGTTAACTTTCTTTAAGTTATAATTGTATAAATGTTAATAGTATGCATTACAAAATCATATAAAACTTCTATATTCTGATATAATTGTTATGTTAAATTGTTGTATATCACAGAGATAACCAGATTTTCTTGTCAATTGTGTCTTTAACTGTGACTGTTCTAAGAATTTTGTCATCTACATACAATTGTTGTCTTGTTTTAACCCTCTTCAAAAGGCAATTTCTAATCAGCTATAGGACTCTTGTACTCTCTGATAACTTTGAAAATTGGACCGTTGAAATGGAAAAAAACAAAACAAATAGACAAAACAATTTCTAGGACTCTCACAGAAAACTAATATATTCATAAGGATTCCTGGCATGGACTAAACTAATAAAAGGCTGAAATAATCTTTTAATAATTTTACTTTTTGTTTAAAATGTTGCTGATCCTTTCCATTTTGTTTTTCAGAGTCAAGAAAACTTTTTTCTTTTAAGCTACTTACAGCTTTTAACCTGTAAGTAAAGTATACTCCTGTGAGAAAAATTTGGAGCATATGTCTTTCTCTCTACCTGATTTCTCCAGAATTTGGAAACTATTTGTGAGTATTTTTAACCTACAGCAATATAGTTATTGGCATAAGTGCAATAAGAATCTGTTTTCTTTTGTACAGGATGTAATTAGAGACACTGGTTATTTTACCAAAGCTTTGACTGAAATGGCATGTTTTCAAATATAAACAGACTGCTTTAAATAATCAAACTTGACTTACAAAGTTGATAAAACCCCCTTGAGAAAACTGGCGTTGTCTACACAGTCCCTGTACAGGGTTCCTAACCCTTGTGGTAAGCAAAGAATGTCAATTTCCAACAAGGTCAGGAACTCCAAGTTATCTTGTCACCTTGAGAGGAGAGAAATTCACCCAACTCATACAAGTATTTGCAAGCACAGACAAATCTGTGGTGGGACTCATGCTTTGAAAAATTTAATATGAGATTCCTTGTGAAACAAACTTCCATCAAAACCAATTTAAAAAGAATCTATGTGGCAAATAATTTATTGTTTTTGAAGTTTATGCAAATAATCCGGCAAGGTATAAGACTTTTTTGCAAGTTCCCAAAATAATGTCTTACTTTTTTTCCTTCTTTCTTTTCCTTTTTTGCCTAATTTTTCCTGATTTGAAATCACAAAAAATAAGCTGTGCTTTCCTTAAAGCCCTGCAAACTGGAACTAGACAACCTAAACTTCAGAAGAAAATAACAGCAATATATATATATAATTATGTATATATATAATTATGTATATATATATACACATACATAATTTCATACCTTCCTACTGATCTATGGACTTTAGAATAATATGGCCTTTATGGGTTTTCCAGGATTGCTCTCTCTTTTTTTGTTCATTTGTAGTTTTATTTCCCTCTTCTTCCCCCAACTCTTTTTTATCTGTAGGACATGGGACCTCACCACCTGCGAATAATGATCTTTTCTAACAACATGGGACCTTTCTAGGAATAAACTGTCCTGGCCATGAGAGATGAGACAAAACTCAAGACTACAGCCTCATTTTCTTCTAAAATGCTTTCTCTGAAGATTTTTAAAAGAAAAGGGAAGAGAAATTTGAAAGGAAAAAAAAAAAAAATCTGGGAGCCCAACTCACAATGCCAAAAGGAAAAAAATTAAGCTGAAAGCTGAGTCATGCAAGAAGCTGCCTTTTCTTTTGTTAGTAAGCAAATATCTACAGATAAAAGGTTTAAAATCTCCACAGGAAGCTACTATGTTCATCTTATCTTACGTAAAGTGCCAATATACTGAGCTTGAGGTGAATACATAATTGACTATTCCCCTACTTGTCCTTTTCTCTGGCAACATGTGGGTTCAGTAATGTGACCATACCTTCCCTCTTTCCCCTCCAGCCTCCTTTTTCTCTTTAAACACTGAAGCCATCAAATCACCTTTGGAGAAAGCACAGACCTGTCTCCTGCGCATGTCCTCAACCTTGGCAAAATAAACTTCGAAAGTGATTGAAACCTGTCTCAGCTATCTTTTGGTTTATACCCCAATGATTTTTTCCTTGTAAATCATTCTATTACATACAAACACAACACAGAAATATATGGGATATGGCAACATGACTACAAGTATCTGTCACTGTCCTCCCGGTTTTTCTCAGTAAGTAGACTTGGATGGTACATTTCATACTATAGGCTTTACCAGAATCTTTGGAGAAGTTAGGGACTTCCATCAACTTTGTACTAGGTGTGATATCAAAGGTCTCTGGAGGTAAAATTCCTCGCAAACACTGAAAAGCCTCAACAAAAAAAGCTTAGCTATCAAACACCTAATAAGTTCCTCAAGAAGAGAGCACTTGATTGTGAGCAATTGTATTGAGCTATTCTTTCATGACTATGAAGAAATACCTGAGACTGGGTAATTTATAAAGAAATGAGGTATAATTGGCTCATAGTTTTGCAGGCTGTATAGGAAACATGGCACTGGACATCTGCTTCACTTCTGATGAAGCCTCAGGAAGTTTACAATCAAAGTGGAAGGCTAAGGGGGAGCAAGCATGTCATATGACCAGAGCAGGAGTAAGTGTGAGAGAGAATGGGGAAGCGCCATATGCTTTTAAATGATCAGATCTCGTGAACTCAGAGAAAGAGCTCGCTTATTACCAAGAGGATGGCCTAAGCCATGCATGAGGAATCTGCTCCCATGATCCAAACACATCCCACTAGGACCTACCTCCAGTATTAGGAATTACAATTAAACATGAGATTTGGGCAAGGACAAATATCCAAACTATATCAGCAATCCTGAAAAATCTCCAGAATACAATTAGATAGCTGTTCTGTCATCTATATAGAGCATTGTAACATACTGGAATGATACAGAACCTTACCTAGGAATTCAATGGCATCCATGCCCTTGAGAAAAGTTATTGTCATTAACATTCTTGAAAACTTGTCTTTTACTGGAGACCTTTAGCAAGTAAATGACAGAAATCTAAACAAACTGGCTTGTTAAATAAAAAATAAAATAAATTTTAAAAGCCGGGCACAGTGGCTCACGTCTGTAATCCCATCACTTTGGGAGGCCAAGGCAGGTGGATCACAAGGTCAGGAATTCAAGACCAGCCTGGCCAAGACGGTGACACCTTGTTTTTACTAAAACTACAAAAATTAGCCAATCACGGTGGCAGGCACCTGTAATCCCAGCTACTAGGGAGGCTGAGGCAGGAGAAATGCTTGAACCTGGGCAGCAGAGGTTGCAGTGAGCCAAGATCAAGCCACTGCACTCCAGCCTGGACCACAGAGCAAGACTCCATCAAAAAAAAAAAAAAAAAAGAAAGAAAAAAACAAAAAGCTGTACTGTCTCATTTAATAAAATTTCAAAAGTCTTAGTGAACCTCAGAAAGACTAAAATTAGCACTTTCTAACTCTCCTTTCTGCTTCTCTTTGGGCATCAGTGAATTTCACCTGACTAGGAGTCTCCATTCAGGTGTAACTGTAACTACATTGGCTCCTGGCTCATAGCCTATCATCTCAGTCAACAGAAAGAGAAGGCTTTTCCCTCTTAAACCAGTTTTTAAAAATCTCATTGACTCAGCTTGCGTCATGTGACCACCTCATTGGACTCGGGTGAGCAAAACACTGTGACTCAGTAGGAATAAGCGTCCACTCCTAGATCCCTAAGGCAAGAAAGATAGAAAAGTTCTCTCAGAATACATTTTAGAGCTAGACAGGGCCAGGCGCGGTGGCTCACACCTGTAATCCCAGCACTTTGGGAGGCCATAGGTGGAAGGATCACTTGAGGGCAGGAGTTTGAGATCAGCCTGGCCAACATGTAAAACTCTGTCTCTACTAAAAATACAAAAATTAGCCAGGCGTGGTGGCACATACCTGCAGTCCCAGCTACTCGGGAGGTTGAGGCAGGAGAATCACTTGAACCTGGAGGCGGAGGTTGTAGTGAGCCAAAATCATACCACTGTACTCCAGCCTGAATGACAGAAAAAGACTCTGTCTCAAAAAAAAAAAAAAAAAAAAAAAAAAAAGCTAGAGAAGTATTTTCCTAAATGAGAATATTTTCCCAAATGAGAATGTTTTCCCAAATGAGGAGGTATACTTTTCCCAAAGGAAATGAGAGCTGATTGTCAGACAAGACAATACATGTCAACTGCACTTCTAATCCTAAACTACAGCAGCTGTCTAAATACTTGAGGATACAAGATTTGGGGAATGATAGTTGAAAAATAAAAAGTTATTACTTGGAAGACACTTACGTGGACATACATACCTGATCTTCACTGAGGCTTATCTCAGTTACTGATGTTAAACTGGAAAAAAAAAAAAAGCCTTCTATAAGAGTACATAAATTTAAATAAAAAGCAATGCAAACTATAAAATAATCAGCAGTTCAAAGAAAAGGGTCATTTTGAGCATTTTGCTGTGAGTTAGTGTAAGACAAAAGGGAAAAATAACTGAACTCTTATTCATAATTCATACTCTCAAGCCTAAATCAAGAGTAGGCTATACAGAAATAAATAATAATGAGAAAATAGAAAAGTTTTCCTAGAGATGAATGAAAAATTGGGCATAAAAGAAAATGAATAGAAGCTCAGCTGGAAGAATTATCTCAGAATTTGAAGAAAAAATAATAAAAGGAAAATTATAGAAGGAAGGGCATCAGAAAAATAAGATAGATCCAGAAGATCAAATAATTAATCATAGTTTCAGAAGCAGAGAGAACAAGAGGCAGGAGCAATTAAAAAGAAAAAAATAAAAAATTTTTCAGACCAGACGAAACATTAGACAAAATTCATGAAATAAGACTCATAACTAGACATAGCGTGGTGGAGTGGCTAACTTCAAGGATAAATAAATTTCACAGACATGCAGGAATATTTTATTGAAGGTTACCTATAAAGGAAAGACAATTAGATTATATTCCATATATATAAACTTTCCTTTTTATGATAAAAAATCGTCTATTCACCAAATATTTATTAAATTCCCACTTTGTGCTGTTTAGCAGCTGGAGACAGAGCAGTGAACAAACTGGGTAAAGTGTCAGCCATGGAACTTATCTTTTGGTGGGAACAAATGAACTCCATGGGCAGAATTGGGAAAGCCTACTAGAATAGATCATTTCTGTTTAGGTGAAAAAAAATTGTCTCACCATATATAAGACAGGGTACATGCAATTCATTTTCTTTTT
This sequence comes from Cacajao melanocephalus, assembly GCA_963573385.1. NCBI lineage: Eukaryota > Metazoa > Chordata > Mammalia > Primates > Pitheciidae > Cacajao > Cacajao melanocephalus. Next base: position 8,436 of record CAUYLG010024120.1, read on the forward strand.
AAAAAATGTTTTTATTTCCATAGGATTGGAGAATAGGTGGTTCTCCACCTGTTCCAGGTGGTGTTTGTACATGAGTAAGTTCTTTAGAGGTGATTTGTGAGATTTTGATGCACCCATCACCTGAGCAGTGTGCTCTGCATCCTATTTGTGGTCTTTTATCCCTTACCCCCTTCCCATCCTTTCCCCCTGAGTGCCCAAAGTCCACTTTGTCATTTTTATGCCTTTGCATCTTCATAGCTTAGCTCCCACTTATGATTGAGAACACACAATGTTTGGTTTTCCATTCCCGAGTTACTTTACTTAGAATAATAGTCTCCAAATTCATGCAGGTTGCTGTAAATGCCATTGATTCATTCTTTGTTACAGCTGAGTAGTATTCCATCATATATATTTATATATACCTCAATTTCTTCATCCACTTATTTACTGATGGGCAATTAGGTTTGCTGCACATTTTTGCAATTGCGAATTGTGCTACTATAAACATGCATGTGCAAGTTTCTTTTTCATATGATGACTTCTTTTCCTCTGAGTAGATATACAGTAGTGGGATTGCTGGATCAAATGGTAGTTCTAATTTTAGTTCTATAAGGAATCTCCACACTGTTTTCCATAGTGGTTGTAATAGTTTACATTCCCACCAGCAGTGTAAAAGTGTTTCCTATTTACTGCATCCACACCAACATCTATTATTTTTTGATTTTTTTTGATTATGGCCATTCTTCCAGGAGTAAGGTGGTATCACATTGTAGTTTTGATTTGCATTTCCCTGATCATTAGTGACGTTGAGTATTTTTTCATGTTTATTGGCCATTTGTATATCTTGTTTTGAGAATTGTCTATTCATGTCCTCAGCCCATTTTACAATGAGATTTTTTTTTTCTTGCCAATTTGTTTGAGTTCGTTGTAGATTCTGGATGTTAGTCCTTTGTCAGATATATAATCTGTGAAGATTTTCTCCCACTCTGTGGGTTGTCTATTTACTCTGTTGACTATTCCTTTTGCTGTGCAAAAGCTCTTTAGTTTAATTAAGTGCCAGTTATTTATCTTTGTTTTTATTGCATTTGCTTTTGGGTTCTTGGTCATGAAATCCTTTCCTAAGCCAATGTATAGAAGGGTTTTTCAATGTTATCTTTCAGAATGTTGATAGTTTCAGGTCTTTAGATTTAAGTCCTTGATCCTTCTTAAGTTGATTTTTGTATTATGTGAGAGATGAGGATCCAGTTTCATTCTTCTGCATGTGGCTTGCCAAATATCCTGACGCCATTTGTTGAATAAGATGTCCTTTCCCTACTTTATATTTCTGTTTGCTTTGTCAAAGATCAGTTGGCTGTTAAGTATTTGGGTTTATTTCTGCATTCTCTATTCTGTTCCATTGGTCTCTGTGCCTATTTTTGTACCCGTATCATGCTGTTTGGGTGATTATGGCCTTACACTATAGTTTGAAATCAGGTAATGTGATGCCTCCAGATTTATTCTTTTTATTTAGTCTTGCTTTGACTATATGTGATCTTTCTTGGTTCCATGTGAATTTTAGGACTGCTTTTTCTAGTTCTGTGAAGAACAATGGTGGTATTTTGATGGGAATTCATTGAATTTGTAGATTGCTTTTGGCAGTATAGTCATTTTTATGATATTGATTCTACCCATCCATGAGCCTGGGATGTGTTTCCATTTGTGTCATCTATGATTTCTTTCAGCTGTGTTTTACAGTTTTCCTTGTAGAGGTCTTTCATCTCCTTGGTGAGATGTATTTCTAAGTTTGTTGTTGTTTGTTTTGTGGGCTTTTTGCAGCTATTTTAAAAGGGGTTGAGTTCTTCATTTGATTCTCAGCTTGGTCGCTGTTGGTGTATAGACAAGCTACTGATCTGTGAACATTAATTTTGTATCTGGAAACTTTACTGAATTCTTTTATCAGTTCTAGGAGCTTTCTGAAAGAGTCTTTAGGGTTTTCTGGGTAAACAATCATATCATCAGCAAAAAGTGGCATTTTTGACTTCCTATTTACCAATTTGGATGCCTTTTATTTCTTTTTCTTGTCTGATTGCTTTGGCTAGGACTTCTTGTATTATGTTGAAGAGAAGTGATGAGAGTAGGCCTCCATGTCTTGTTCCAGTTCTCAGAGGGAATGCTTTCAACTTTTCCCCATTCAGTATTATGTTGGCTGTGGGTTTGTCATAGGTGGCTTTTATTATATTGACGTATGTCCCTTGTATGCTGATTTTGCTGAGAATTTTAATCATGAAGGGATGCTGGATTTTGTCAAATGCTGTTTCTGCATCCATTGAGGTGATCACGTGATTTTTAATTCTGTTTATGCAGTGTATCACATTTCTTGACTTGTGTATGTTAAACCAAACCTGCCTCCCTGGTATGAAAACCACTCAATCATAGTGAATCATCTTTTTGTTATGCTGTTGGATTTGGTTAGCTAGTATTCTGATAAAAATTGCTGCATCTACATTCATGAGGGATACTGGTCTGTAGTTTCACTCAACTTTTTTATTTTTTTGTTTCAGTTTCATTTAGTTCTGATCTGATTTTGGTTATTTCCTTTCTCTGCTGGGTTTGGGTTTGGTTCGTTCTTGTTCTGTAGTTCCTTGAGGTGTGACCTTAGATTGTCTGTTTGTGCTCTTTCAGGCTTTTCAACGTAGGTGTTTAGAACTATCAGCTTTCCTCTTAGCACTGTCTTTGCTGTATCTCAGAGGTTTTGATACGTTGTGTCACTATTATTGTTCAGTCCAATGAATTTTAATTTTCATTTTGATTTCATTGTTGACCCAATGATTATGCAGGAGCAGGTTATTTAATTTCCATGTATTTGCATGGTTTTTGAAGATTCCTTTTGGAGTTGATTTCCTGTTTTATCTCACTGTGGTCTGAGAGAGTGCTTGATAAGATTTTAATTTTCTTAAATTTATTGAGGCTCATTTTGTAGCCCATCTTGGAGAAAGTTCCATACACTGATGAATAGAATATACATTCTACAGTTGTTGGGTAGAATGTTCTGTAAATATTTGTCATGTCCATTTGTTCCAGGGTATAGTTTAAATCCATCGTTTCTTTGTTAACTTTCTGTCCTGATGACCTGTCTAGTGCTATCAGTGGAGTATTGAAGTCACTCACTTTTATTGTGTTGCTTTCTATCTCATTTCTTAGGTCTAGCAGTAATTGTTTTATAAATTTGGGAGCTCCAGTGTTAGGTGCATATATATTTAGGATTGTGATATTTTTCCTGTCAGACAAGGCCTTTTATCATTATATAATGTCCCTCTTTGTCTTTTTTAACTGCTGTTGCTTTAAAGTTTATTTTGACTGATATAATAATGGCTACTCATATTCATTTTTTGTGTGCATTTTCATGGAATGTCTTTTTCCACCTCTTTACCTTAAGTTTATGTAAGTCCCTATGTGTTAGGTTAGTCTCTTGAAGGCAGCAGATATCGATTGGTGAATTCTTATCCATTCTCCAATTCTGTATTTTTTTTTTTTTAAAGAAAGGAAAAGAGAAGAAAGAAAGTGAGAGTGATAGAAAGAAAAAAAAAGAATGTACGAGAGAAAGAAAGAGGAAGAAAAAGAGGGAGAGAGAACAGGATTCTTGTTCTACTGCCCAGGCTAGAATGCAGTCTAAAAATGGGTATTAAAAACCTCTATTATGCCAATAATTGTGTT
>CAUYLG010024122.1:0-153445 GCA_963573385.1 Cacajao melanocephalus
CTGCATTCTAGCCTGGGCAGTAGAACAAGAATCCTGTTCTCTCTCCCTCTTTTTCTTCCTCTTTCTTTCTCTCATACATTCTTTTTCTTTCTTTCTTTCACTCTCACTTTCTTTCCTCTCTTTTTCTTTCTTTCAAAAAAAAGAAAATAAATAAATAAATAAATAAAACAACAGAAAATAGCAAGTGTTGGCAAGGCTGTGAAGAAATTGGAAACTTCATTCATTGCTGGAGGGAATGTAAAATGATGCAGGACTTTGGAAAGCTGTCTGGAGGTTCCTCCATAAATTAAACATAGAATTACTATATGGCTGGCTGAGTGTGGTGGCTCATGCCTGTAATCCCAGTACTTTGGGAGGCCGAGGTGGGTGGATCACATGAGATCAGGAGTTTTGGAGCTTCTTGGTCAACATGGTGAAACCCCATCTCAACCAAAAGCACAAAAAAATTAGCCGGGCATGGTGGTGCATGCCTGTAATCCCAGCTACTTGGGAGGCTGAGGCACAAGAATCGCTTGAGCCCGAGAGGCTGAGGTTGCATTAAGCCGAGATCATGTCACAGTACTCCAAACTGGGCAACAGAGCAAGACTCTATCTCAAAAACACAAACAAACAAACAAAAAGGATTACTATATGATCCACCAATTCTACTCCAAGATACATACCCAAAAGAACCAAAAGCAGATGTTAAAACAAAAATTTGTACACAAATGTTCACAGTAGCACTATTCACAATAGTAAAAAGGTGGAAAAACCCAAATGTCTATCAATAGATGAATAGACAAAGAAAACGTTATCTCTACCTATACAATGGAATATTATTCAGCAGTAAAAAGGCATGACGTACTGACATATGACACAGTATAGATGAACCTTGAAAGCATGATGCTGCATGAAAGAAGCTGGACACAAAAAGCCACATATTATGTGATCCCATTTAAATGAAATTTCCAGAATAGGAAAATCTATAGGGATGGAAAGTAGATTGATTTCCAGAGATTGGGGAATGGAGGGAGTGGTAAGTAACTGCTTAGTAGGTATGAAGTTTCCTTTTGAGGCGATGCAAACGTTTTGGTACTAGAGAATGGTGATGATTACACAACACTGTGAACGTACCGGATGTCACTAAATTATGCACTTTAAAATAGTGAAAGAAGACACACACACACACACACACACACACACACACACAAAGACTACATACTTGGACTCCATTTGTATAAAATTCTAGAAAATGCAAACAAATCTACAGTGATAGAAAGCAAATAAGTGGTTCCCTGAATGGGAGTGAAATAAGGAGAAGAGGGAAAGATAAATTATAACAAGCATGAAGAAACATTTTTAGTTGATAACAATGTTTATTTTTTTATTTTTTTGAGATGGAGTTCCACTCTTGTTGCCCAGGCTGGAACGCCATGGCACTATCTTGGCTCGCTGCAACCTCCACCTCCTGGGTTCAAGCAATTCTCCTGCCTCAGCCTCCAGAGTAGCTGAAATTACAGGCGCCCACCACCACGCCAGGCTAATTTTTTGTATTTTTAGTAAAGACAGGGTTTCACCATGTTGGCTAGGCCGGTCTTGAACTCCTGACTTCAGGTAATCCAACCACCTCAGCCTCCCAAAGTGCTGGGATTACAGGTGTGAGCCATCGCATCCCACCAACATTGTTTATTATTATCTCAATTGCTTGATGGTTTGGTGGACGCTGATGGATGCTTCAAACGTGCAGCTTAGCATACTTCAATTATACCTCTTAAAATTGAAAAAAAAGTCCAAAAAATTTTAAAATTTTATTATTAGACCTCTGAAGTGTTAGCATTATGGAACTGTTATTTGAAATACATTGAGAAACTCATGGTTTAAAGGATTTTTACCATAAATTCTGTCGCAGGTCAAAAGCCAACAATCCTTCCCCAATTTATGGATTCTATTCAGTCTGGTTGTTACAGACCATGGTTTCTTAAAGCAAAAGAACACCTATAACAATGTCTGCGAAGATGGTTCGAAAAGTATGTCTGGCAGAGACTAGCTGAGCCTGATGTGTCCTTGTTTCAAGCCAGGAATTCCTTTTGCTATTAATAGGAGCCTGGGACACTTTAATCATTGCAGAATCCTGGTTTTCTGAATTGGTTCAAAAATGGTCTGGGGGAAGTGGCAGACACTAACTTTGCAAATCAAACTATCATATCTGTTATTATTTTAGCACATGCTGAGAGGATTGTGTTTATACTCTCCGTGAGCATCAAATTTAGGTCTTGCCTAACATGCATAACAAGCAGAATAAGACAGTGAATCAAATGCCAGAGTCGGATTTGTTTGTGGAATTTAAATTGGGATACAGATTTCACTTTAAACCAAAGCTACACTTAAAGCTATAAGGGAAAAAAAAGGGCAGGGGAGCAGAAACAGGAAAAAAAAAGTTTTCATTGCATTGCTCAGTTTGTCTTAAATTTGACCTACTTTCAAATTTATTTCAGTCATTTTTTTTCTATAATATTTTCTTTGTAAGTGATGGATTTTCTACAAATTAAGGATACAGATAGTTACATAGAGAAGACAGGATTGCCTGAATTAATATAACATTCTTTATTCCAAGCCCCATCCACCCATGTTTTCATAAATACTATTTTTCTTAGCTTTCCTGGGTCCTAGTAAGGTTGTGCCCCAGTTTCCTCATCTGTAAAATGGGGAGAACAACAACACTTACCTCACAGGATTATTGTTGGAGTAAACGGATTAAACATACCTAGAGTGTTTAGAAGAGTGGCTGGCACACAGAAAGCACTCAATAAAAGTTAGTTGTTATTCACTTTATTATTACTGCTCCTTTTAACAGATAAGAACACTGAGGCTCAGGGCTAGTAGCGGCAAGGCTGAATCCAGAACATTAGATCATGCCTGCTCTTGCTCCGTCTCACTACTCCACACCACCTTCTTCACCCATACATATTTTGTGTATGAAAGTAAGAGTACCAAAGGGGAACAGGCAAAAATAGCTGTGTAACTTAAATCTAAAAAACATGAACAAACTGGTAGTCACTGAGCAGCCCCACGACTCACCCAGTTCAGGCACCAGGGCAAGTCATCAGTCATTTTTAAAGCCTGCTTCATATAGTGATTTTGAAAACGGAGTTAAAAGACTTCTGCAAAGAATCAACGTAAGTTCAAGAGGATGTCCAAAAAAAAAATCTCATGAGCAGAAAAATTACATCAGTATCCACTTATTTCTATTAGCATTAAAATGGACCTTAAAAAGCACTGCAACTCAAGATGGAATGCCTCCTATAGAGTTAAATGGGAAGTGGCTGACCCATCAATCAAGTCCTGTGAAGTCAGGACTAGAAAAATCCAGAGGCTTCTAGATGATATCTATAGGCTGATACAATGCAAACATATTTGCAAGGCTGTTTGATATAAACTGTGTGTCCAGACTCATGCATTCTAAAGTGATATTTACCTTTCTAGTTCCACATATTTCATTACAATTGCTCCTCACAAATTTAATCGAATTAAAAGATAAAGCCACTAGATGAAAGTCTGTTGGAACACAGGATATTCAGAGGGTCTCACGGTAGCACCTCTGCAGACAACTTGCTACTTATCACAAAGAAAAAAATGCCCTTCTACAATGGAGCAATCCAGTGGCCGCCATGTTAAACAAGGGATCAGACTCTTAGCCCGTCTTTTCCAAAATGTTTAACCTGGTTCTGGTCATGAAGAAACAACAGTCACAGCCATATTGGGGTTTATTCTCCAAGACAACTGGCCTGTAATCTTCAGTTATGGAAAGTAGAAAGAGGTGGGTATACTTGGTAGAAAAAAAAAGAGATGGCCAGTACAGTGGCTCATGCCTGTAATTTCAGCACTTTGGGAGGCCAAGACAGGAGGATCACTCAAGCCCAGGAGTTCAAGACCAGCCTGAGCAACATGGTGAAACTCCATCTACAAAAAATACAAAAATTAGCCGAGTGTGGTAGTGCACGTCTGTAGTCCCAGCTACTCGGGAGGCTGAGGTGGGAGATTGCTTGAGCCAGGGAGGTCAAGGCTGCAGTGAGCATGATTGCACCACTGCACGCCCAGCCCGAGTGACAGAGTAAGACTCTGTCTCAAAAAGAAAAAAAAAAAGAGAGAGAGAGACATTATAAACAAATGCCAAAAAAAAAAAAGCCCTAGCTATATGAGACATTTATCTGACAACTGAGAAAGTTAAAAATCTAGTGTTTATTGGCCATAAGGAGCTGTAGAAAGAAAAAATAATAAATTTTTTTTTAAATCTAGTGTTTATTAGAAAAAAATTAAATAAGACTAATTTCCTTAGCTATGATAACAAAATTATAGTTATACAAATTACTTTCAAATAGTTCAGGAAAAGAAAACGCGAAAGAGAACACACTCAAGGGCAAGCAAGAATGCAAATACAGTCCCCCAAAAGCAAGGTTTACTTTAATACAGTCCAAATTATACCTTTGGTTGAAACAAATGTGAAGCAGAGTTGGGGTTGGGGTGGCAGAAATAAAAAGAGCCTTCCTATAACTGGCTTGGGAGTAAGAAGTAAAATGTGTTTTGCTTCCTTTAAGTAAAAATATTAGTTATGCTTTTACATCTCAAAAGGTTCATCTTTAAACCAGAGCTTGAAGGGTGTCAAGAGTATGTTTCTGGGTAGGAAAGGAAAGTAGGTATTGGGTTTTTTCTCTATTAAGGATCTGGAAAAAAAAGTAACCTTGAACCAAGGAGAGCAGAAAAGAAAATGTGATGGTCTGACCATCACAGAAAGAAAGAAACAGCATGAGATGCTCAGGAGAGACCCCGTCTACTGGCACTCCCAGAAAACCCTGTGGGGGTGGGTGGGCAGGATGGGGCAGGAGGAAATAACACAGCCAAGGAGGCTTTTATCAACCCCCTTGGAGGATGTGAGTAGACTAAAGCCAGTAGATACATGGTTATTTTATGAATGCCTCCATTTCTCTCTCCTCCATTCCCAGGCAGGCAAAAGGCTGACCTAGCAGAAAAAAATAATAGACAGAAATATGGGGATTCTCATCCCATCCTGATGACTCTCTCACTGTGTGACTTTCAACAATTCACTTGACTTCTCTGATGCTCATTTGCCTTACCTAGAAAAACAGGAAGGCTGGGCTAAAGCAGCTCTCAGATGCCTTCCAGGACTAACATCTAAGACGCTAAAGGGCAGCTCAGTCTTCAAGACAGTGCAATACCAATGTGAGATGTCTACTGTTGTTTTTAAAAATGAAATACTCTAAGGTACAGCCAGTTAGGAAAGGAAATAAAGAAAAAAATAGTTTTATTGTTTTCTTTTTTGTAAAAGTAATACATGTTCACTCAATTTTTTTTAAATAGAAAATAATAAAAAGGAAGAAAAAAGAGACAAACCACTCTAATTGCCCCATTCAGAGTTAGAACTACTGTTAATGTCTTTACATTTGTTCTTCAGATATTTTTCAAGGCTGGCAGGCACCAGCCCACACTCATACACATCTTTCCAGAAACAAACATGAGATCTTTGTATACATGCTGCTTGTAATTTTTTTTAGTTAACATTATGTAGTCCTCCTTCCAGATCAACCAATGCAAAATAACAGCATCACTCTAATAGCTGAGTGGTACATGATATACCTCCACATGATTTTTCCAACTGAGAAACATTTAGGTGGTTTCTAATTTTCACTCTTCTAGACAATGTTGCGATAAACATTCTTATGTTCATCCTCATTTACATACATAAAGACTTTAACTCAAGATTTAATCACACACTCATCTCCCTTTTTATGCAGAAGGTTAAAATATAGATCATTTCAAATAGCAGGTAAAGTTTCTCCACAATTCTGCTATTGCCAGCGCAGGAGGACGCAGCTCTGGCCCCACGGCGCCCACATCCTGGCTCTGGAAACACTCGGTCTCCAGATTCAGTGAGGCTACATGGAAGCCTGAGGCCCAGCTTTGGGACAACGACGACATCTGCAAGGCTGCAAAAACGTTTTAGGGCGAGCTCCAGGCCAGTCTCTGTGGCCGACTGACTGTGCGTGCCGGTTTAAGAGTCCCTGCAGCAGCCACAGCCGCACTCCTGTAAAACGTTTGTGTGTCCTATGTTTACGTTCTCTACCTCTGAAACCAACAATGTCACCAAACACACTCCGCCAGGCTGTGTTAACACAATCCAATTCAGACACATGAAAATTATTGTCTCTGTCTCCTAAACTGAAAGTGCTGCTTTTTGTTAAAGTACTTGCTCTAACATTCCAAAAAATTATTTTTATACCAAAAACGTTTTTAGAGATTGAAAAACAGTATAAAACTTCTTCTGGTTCACTGGCATTAGTGTTTATTTTTCTGACTTTTAAAATTATGCTACTGTTCCAAATATTCTTTGTGAATGCCGGAGAAAGCATTTCATTCTCTTTTTGTGGTTATTGTTGTTTTCATGGGTGATCAATGTCACAAACATGTACCTATGTCCATGGCTAAATTTAACTGATATGGGACATATTTTGTATCAGGTGATAAAGGAAATGGATAGATGGAGGCATTCTACATTGGTGATTACTCCACAATTTTGCTAAGATTTGTGCAAGAGCCACCTAATTTTATTCTTGGAAGAAACTGCAATTGAGCATTTCCAATCCCTGGAGAGGCTAGATTAGGAAGGTTAATTGGCTTGTCCAAGTCACTGACTCGCAGTCCGCAAGGTTTTTTCCTCTCTGGCACTCCTTGACAAAAGCCTGATAATTAATTTAGAACAAAGATGCTCATTTTACACCTGACAACATCAGACTGATCTTAAATAGCTCTGTTCAATAATTAATTCAAAATAAACCAAAAGAAGAGATTTAGTGAAACCAATTCATCTTGAAAATACATATTACCTAGTCTACTCCTGAAACTGGAGGGCAGGTTGAAGGGCAGGCCTAACAAAACGTAAAAACATATTTTGGAAAGAGTCTACAGACAAGTCGCAAAACCAAAAAGTATTTAAGATGTCCAGACAGCAGCAACTGGAGGTTTCCAGGTTTGGGCCAGAGTGGGAAGTGGCAACTGAGAACTGATGGGTCATTAGTGTGATCAAGAGAAAGCAGGTGCAAAGAAAAGGCAGAAGCGAGTGGCCCTGGTACAGCCTTAAAGCAAATACCACATCAAAGAAGGCAAAAGTGGCATGAAAACTATCTTCATGGGGTGATGACCACCCGCAAACACCCACATGACCCCCTGCCTTTTGTTCCTGAACACATGGAAAGATCGATTTGTCCAACTGAGCCATGAATTATTAACACACCCTCATGCAAGCTGCTTAACTGCTCCCTTCTTGCTCATAAAGTACATTAGCACCAAAATGTGCCATCTCCCCTACAGTTCTGCTGTCAGCAAGTTGGAAAAGTTGCCTTAGAAACCATCGGGGGACTTACTTATCTTATAAAATCCATCAGGAGTTGTAGGGAAGAGGAAGATCAATTAACTTGGCTGTCACTTCCACCGCGGTAAAGAGTTTATCACATTAAATGGATATACCCAGTATATCCAAAACACACACGAAATATTTGGGAAGAGGGATCCTCCTCGCTTTCACCTCCTCCCCCAACAGCTGGTAGTGATAACTTGTCCCCACACTTGCTGTGTGTAAACTTCTAAGACTAAAGTCTTGTACAGCTCCTTATTTGGGTGGAATTTAAATGGTGACCACCCATGGAGCCAAACTATCAGCTCACCAACAATACCCCTGTGGTGGGATTGGAAACCAAATTCACATTCCAGATTCAAAAACATAACTTTTTAATTAGGATCAGAATCTGCCAATCTACTCACTGTGGGAACAAGCAGTATTAGGCATGCAAGAAAACACGCATATTCCCAAGATCCAGCCAGGTTCTTTAAACAGAAAGGGAACTGCCCCATGCTCCTTTCTGCAAACCAGTAATTACCATCTTTGCCCTAATTCTGGAATATGGATCGCTTTACTTAATGCAAAACTTTTCAACAATCTATTCTAAACACAGCTACCAGTCTGTGGATCACATCAGCGGTAGATCCATAGCAACTTTCCCTGTTAAAATATACAAAATATCAGTTAGACCATCCCCAATTCAATAATCACTGTGGCAGCAAATAAAAAGCAGATTAAGTAGGATTTTGTGGCATAGGAGACCACTGAAGCTTTTGTCGGGCAGGGAGACCAGGGCAGATGAAGGCAGAGGGGAGTCCTGCTTCTGAACGTCTCTTTTGGATTTTAACTCCAATATCTCAAGCTTCCTCTAATCTTACATTCCATACTTAGTTCGGTCCATTTTAATTTCTATCCCTTGATTAAACCCGGTTCCCAACATTTTGTGTATTCTTGTTTATCAAACCTGTGAATTGAGCTATATCAATGTGTTCCCTTGAGGACCAGCTGTTGTGGACAGGGAAGAATATTAGTTTAAACTGGCGTCAAGAACCTAAAGCCACAAGAAAAATAAATCAGAGGGAGAGAAAGAAACTGGATAACGTGGAATCATCTCACTGTGAGTCAATCCCGATTGGTTTTTTTCTACCCCTGGTGACTATTAGAACAGGTGAAATGATCTCAACAGATCAGAGTTCACATTCCAATGGGCAGATGTGGGCTTTTTAAATTATTAATTAGATAAACTGCTAAGAGGGTAGCAAAAGAATATGTGGATAGAAAAATAAAAAGAGTGATCAAATTCTTTTCTTTTTCTCCCCTACAACACTGGCATTAGAATGGCTCTGTGTGCACCACATGCATAGTCCTTTACTGTGACTAATGGGAATAATGTACCACATTTCATAATACTGATCTCTTTGCAATTTGAGGAAAAACTCACAATTGGATGACTATACATACTATCTAAAAATACTTATCACAACAAATGCTGAAGCAAATTTTTTTTTTCAGATAAAATTTCGAAAAGTTTTCTGGATAAGCAAAAGAACTATTCAGACTGCTAGGAAAAGAGCCCCCTTCTTTTTTTCCCTGTTGGGGTAAATGCTTAATCCTCTCAGATGTTTTCCTTGCTGAATGCTTGTCTTTTGTGCAGTTTAAGATGGTATTTAAAATTTTCAAAATTCCTTCTACAAGTGTATTCCTATTTCCCCTAATATTGGGCTCAAACCAATGTTAACTGGCACAGATGTTAGAAATTCCAACCTCTTTCCAGAAAAGACCAAGTATGAATGTAAGGGAATGCCCCTTTTTAGCAAATTCTTATTTCTTCTCTCTGATTCTGGATGTAATTGTCATCATACCCATCAAAGTGGGTGAACATCATACACAACTTGCCTGCGTATCACTCCCTAATGGATACATGGAGATCCTTCCAAATGCAGAATGTCTGTAAAATTAGAGTCTGTAAATCGGAGTTGCTTCTTATAACACTTTCTATTCTGAGTGAGGGGAGCACTTTGCTCTGAAAATACAGACAGCCAGTGTTCTCGTGCTATGCAGAGACTACAAACTTCAGAGATCAAAGCTGGATTCATGTCTTCATTAACTATAAAGACTTATATGCAGGTGGTACTAGCTATCAAATGCTAAACCAAATTTTTTTCTATTTTTTATAATTACTTTTATTTACCGCTTAAAAAATAATCTGGAAAAAAAGTCATATGTACTCAAATTTGCAACCTGATGTCATGCATTAGCCAGGAATATTTTGCTGCATATCAAGTAACTTAGGAAAATCACCTATACAGTCACTTCATAAGAGCGGTGCACGTCTTTGGTTTCTTTCCCCCATGACTGGTGGTGCACTTTGTAGTTCCCTCTGACAGCTAACATTTCACACAGAACTGAGTGGCTCTGTTTTCATTCTAATGAGCGCTTTAAAACTTGCAACCTAAAATTTAAATTTCTGATGTTCATCAAGGTTAATAAATAACTTCTTATAAATAAAGGATTAGGTTTGATTTTACAGCTCACAATTAAAACAAAATAATTTTTAAAATAAAACAGTGTGAATGGTTGAGGAGATAAATACTTGTAAAATGTTCGCCGGAACGTCAATGTTTCCTTATTTCTGCTAGTATGGAAAAATATATATATATATATTTGTTAAGTTCTCAAATTATTCTGATTTCCCAACTTATCCCAAATCTCCTCTTAGGGTATTATTTATATATTTCTGTTTCCTAAATAGCCTAAATAGTGTTTTATATACAATAATGCTTCTATGTTAGCCAATTTGGAGAATGCACATTTAAAATAAAAATCTTATATTAATTATCTGTGTCTACATGTGACTGATAATCTTTATAGTAAACAAGAGCAGAAAGGGTATGGAGATTCTTAACTGAAGCTAAGAATACAATGATAAGGAAATGAAATCATTGTACTCCAGAGAAATTTACTCTAGATGCAATCTTCACACATACTGGCTTCAATAAAACAAACAAAATCAGTCTCATTATTAGTCAACACACTTCATGTGTTTATTTTTGTAAATGCAGTATACAGCATTTCTCCAAAGACCAAATATAACATGTGAACAGGAACTGATTTGTATTATAATTGCTACTATGGTTTTTCCAAAGTCATTGGCCTTTATCTAAAATGAAAGCCATTACTAATAAAAATCAGTAAACACAGATATTAAGTGGAAAAATGTTTGTAATCCTCAAACGCACTATGCAACATGAAGAAGATTGATGTTTCCATCATTTTGAAAGCAATCAAAACTCTTCCTCTTATGAGTGAAATAACGACCTCACTAAAATAATTAGAAACCATAGAGGTTCTCTTATAATATTTAATATATGTTCCACTATAGGAGAATTTCATCCAAAGCTATAGCTCACAAAATTCCCCAAATCAACAGGCAGACAACTCGTTTTGCAGCCGAGCGCAGTGTCTCCACTATATTTTCTCAAAGATGGCTGATGCAAACCACACCTCATAACTACATGAAAATGGTTGCACAGATGGAATTATGCAAATGCAGTTGCAAAATAACCTGCTCAAATTTCGGCCCATTAAAGATGGACCTACAAAGCATTTGCGACATCATGCCCGGTTCCAGCGGAATTTCAGTGGGTACTAAGGAGAGCACAAATCCCAAATCATCCTTGTAAAGAAAGCCTGAAAAGTAAGTACGCAAAGATCAAATCCCATGGGCATGTTCACAGCCCCTGGACCTGGCCCCTGGACACTGATCCTTCACCAGTGTAAAGCAAGCAGAGCCATGACATGCTTCTTGAGGTCTCCATCCTGCCCTGCAAGTAGAAGGGGCCATCTTTGAAAAGCTGACTCTTTTCTTTTAAAATAAGATATTCCAAAGACAGGATTTTCAAAATGAGAGATGAATTTACAGGGTAAATTATTTATTATATGAGGCAATTAAAATATCCTTTAAATGATCCATTTCCATAAAATGGTATTTATTTTCAACCTGTCAGTATTTCATAATCAGATACCCATCTACAAAGACTTTTCTGTGACTATAAAGTTCCCAGTTTTCTTCTACTTAAAAGTAAATAATAGAAAAATACAGAGTGATTACAATACCAAAGCAATTTCAATAAATTTCACATGCAGCTGAATTTCAAGCCACAAGACACTGGCTCGGTAAGAACCACATCAGATGTTTCCAAATTAATAATTGACCAAATTGGATTTTTCACTAATTAACTTTAAATTTGAAATACTTTTTCTGTTGCTTTATATTTATATTAAGGAATAAAGTGAAATTTTAAGTATTGATGTACATAAATTGTCAATCATATTTTGTATTGGCTGAATAATTTGCAAAACATTAGAAAAAATGTGAAATATTTTCATTTTGTAATAGTTGGAAACTGTTCGTAGTTGAAAGTTATATAAAATATCCAGTTATAGCAAAAAGTTGTCACAAGTGGAGATTCAGTATTCCACCAGTCAAATATAGGGAACCATTTTGTTCTGAAATATGATAGCAGCGTTTTCTAACATTAAACTTGAATTTTCACGATTCTTTGTATTAGATAAATCAGTCGTAAAAACAATAAATATTTAACTGCTATTTACTTCCATTTACACCCATCACCGGTTATTTCTATTACTACATTTTAGTAAGTTTCTAGGACTCAAAGCATCAGCAGAGCAGCGGAAAACTTCTGCTCTGTTCCAAAAGGGTAAATTTTGCTGTGCTTACGTGTATTTATCTAGTTTTGTCAGTTTTCGCAAACTGCTCATCATTCACTTTCCTACACTTCTTAAACTAGTTTTGAAGACTTCATTACAAACTGAGTAAACCCTTAGGAGAGCAGAGATCTTTCATAAAACCAACATTCTAGGCCTTAAACCGTCACACAAAATCTCAAAAGAACAAACAAAACAAAGCATCACTGTTTTTACTTGTGTGTCCCTCAAATGGGCTGAAAGAGCCGCTAGGGGCCTATTAACCACCCCCAACCTTCTCAAGCATTGGGAAGGCCGACCTGAGAATTCATGACCCAAGTCACAGGAGTCACAAGATGGTAACATTAATGGAAAACGGTTGTGTAGCTGACTCTTCGAAAGGGCCTTCTTGAAAAGTGTCTACGCTTTCAGGGCAAAGCAAAATATGCTGTTTACGAACTCTCACCTCCCTTTTCACCCTAATGTCACTGGTTGGCTTCAGGGGCACCATGAAGGGTGGTTTAATTTTTGGCAGCATTTTACTTACACACCCTCACGCGCGCACACACTCACGCACGACTCCCCATACATTCCAGCGTCCTCTTGGGACCAGAAAGATGAAATACAGTCTCTGGGCCATTTCTCCTCAATCGGAGCTATTTTAGCTCAAAATATCTAGTAATATCCCTGAAGATAAGAGAAAGGAGATAAGGACAAACAAAATAATTTCCCCTAAAGAATTCGGCTACCCTCTTTCCAGCCTAACAAACAGGCAGAAGGACACCGACTCTGCCCAGAGAGGGGACAAGAAACTTCAAACGCAAGACGGGAGAGCGAAGTTCAGCAGAGACGAGAGATGAAGCCACAAAGGGGGCTCTCAGGGCGTGTCCCCAGGCGTACCCCTGGTCCCTTCTCCCCCTCTTACCTTTGGATGATCTGGGGTAGGCCAGCTTGGGGCGGGGGCGGAGGCGGCGGCGGCGGCTGCTGCTGCATCCCTCGCTGGCCGGAGGGTGTCGGGGACGCCCGGGCACCAGGCACACTGCAGGCAACTCTGTCCGGCTGCTCCGGACCGCTGGGGTCCGCGTCCTGGCTCATGGCTGCTGCCAGCACCATGCGGGACGAGACCAGCCTGGGATCGCGGCGAGAGAGCTCACAGGAGGGGCGGTCCCGGGCCACGGGCGCTCACTGGCCGGGGTCCCCGTGCCCAGTCCCCTTGTCCTTCCCGGTGGCGCGGGGAGGAGACGCGAGGGGCGGGGAGGAGGCAGTCCCGGCGGCGCCGCCTCCTACTCCAGCCGCTCCAGCTTGTCCGGGCCGGCCACGCGGGGGCGGGGGCCAGGGGGCGTCTCCCGACCGGTGGGAGCTGCTCGGCGGCCGGGGCTGCTCGGCGCCGAGGTGGACCCGGGAGCGCTGCCTGCCGACCCCGGGCGCAAGCGGGGAGGGAGCGCGGGGTGCGCCACCCGCCACTGTGCACCCTGCTCCACGGCGCAGCACACCGCGGGAGGAAGGAGACACACGCAGCCCGCGGCCCGCCACCGCGCTCTCGCTCCACCCGGGAGCCCCGAGGCCTTCAGCTGTCCCCGGGGACGGTGCGCGCGGCCTCTCGCACCTACTGCCCAAGCCCGGCGGACCGAGCGCGCCCGGGGTGTCCGTGCGCATCGCCTGTGCACAGTGCGCCGGGCCTGGAGCCCGGCCAGCGCCACTCGCGCCTAAGAGACCCGACCCCGAGGGGATGAAAGCCTGGACTCGCCCCGAGGTTGGATTTGTATTGTAACCCAGGTCTCAGATGACCAGGCCCCGGGGCTCTCCAAATTGGCAGCTCCAGCTGCTGATTTCAGGGGTCCCCGGAAGCAGCCGGTGGGGCCACCATGGATTTCTAGTTTCTTTTTCTCTTCATTTAAAAGTCCGCGCCACGATCCCACGAGCGCAAAGACAAAACTATACGTTTTATTCTTATTGGCCAAATCTCCGTGGAAATGTAAAAGATGAAAAGAGAGTTTGCCGACATCGTACGGTCACCCTCACGGCCTCTGAAGCCCTGTTAATTATCCCGGCGCCCGCGTGCGCCGGTCCACCTGCACTCACTGATTCGCAGCTGTGGACGCGAACATCCTGCGGCCTTTCAAGGCTGAGAGCCGCCCCCACAAGGTGCAGCTTAATGTCCTGGCGCGTGGGTGCGAATATGCGACGCACCTGACACAGCAGAAATGTCTAGCTGAGCAAAGACCAGAGAAAGCGGCCGCCCGGTAGACCTCACCGGCTGTCCGCAATACAGGAGTTGTAAGTCCTGACGCCAGCATCACCTGAGAGTGGAGAAAAGCGTGCCTTGGGTGCCTGGGAAACCAGAGCGCAGGATGCCCCACGGCCTGGAGGGGAGTTTGCTCAGGTCTCCACCCAGCTCACCTTCCTCCCTCAACCACGCGGAGGAAAATTCTGAAGATGGGTTCCCTGAGACCTGGCAACTACTTGAATTCCCTAAAAGACGCTTTCTTTTCTCCCCAAACGTGAGTTTCCAGCCTCAGGAAATTACCCCTACGCCTACGCCTCCGTTGATTTCTGCCATCATTCTCTTTCTCTCTCCTTCCTTCCTTGTCCCTTTTTTATCTTCCTCTCTCCCTCCTCTAATATAAGATGACACTATCAATTCCTTGTATCCTTAAAGATCAGTTTGCCACAGTTGGCAAAATTCCGTCTCGCCAAAACAAAAACAAAACAAAAAAACGAGACACGTGGGCAGGTCCGAAGGTAGGTAGTTAGCTAAATTGATTGTTCCTTGTTCTCTTTCCCCCTTCTCCTTAATGCAGTTGACTAGAAAAGAAAGAAAAAAAAACCTGGTAAAGAGATGTTGATTGTTTTTCCCATTTCACAAATGAGGAGGCATTAGGGTGATTTGTCGGAAGGATCCATATCTAAAAAGAGGCTGTAGGAGAGTTTCGTCCAATTATCTGAATAGTTCATCATCTTTAGTTTCCATCACAAAATTCCTAACTGTTGTTTCCTTAAAACTCCGTCTTCCACCCCATATTCCCAACCCCAGACTTCCTTAGTGAAAGGGAATTACTTAAAATTAACATTGCAACTCTCCCAGAAATAAAATTAGAACTTTTTATATGTTTGCACGGAAGCTTTTTCTCAGAATCCTCCAAAACCTTGATGGAAAGAGCTCTGTGGTCAAAAAGACCTGTTTTTGAGTCCAGACTCTGCAATTTACCAGTGGAATGATTCAACCTCTCTGAATGTCAGTTACCAAATATATGAATAGGAACCGATGAGACCCTGGCTTGCAGAATCTCTGTTAGGGTTAGAGATAATGTGTCTTGCATATCTGGGGCAGAAGGTGTTCAATCTGACACTTATTACAAACGCTTTTTTTTTTTTTGAGACGGAGTTTTGCTCTTGTTGCCTAGGCTGGAGTGCAATGGCACGATCTTGGCTCACTGCAACCTCCGCCTCCCGGGTTCAAGCAGTTCTCCTGCCTCAGCCTCCCAAGTATCTGGGATTACAGGTATGATTCTTTATATTCCAACCTTATAGCCAAACATTAATACAACAGATCTCAAACCCTAGAAAGCTGAGAGCCTGGAAGTCACAACATCGATATAAGTGAGTCTATTCCCATTACATTTTTATTGGCAAAAAAAGACCATGTTATATGAATGCAGCTGTCTGAATCTCAAAAATAATATCCTAGCGTATGTGAGAAAATAGGAAACTGGATAAATCTAGGTATTCATTGGGCTTTTCTTGCATCCTTTCTGTAAGTTTGAAATTTTCAAAATTAAAAAAATGGAAAAAATTGAATGATTCACAGTTGTGTTTCAGAAATGCTGTCTCCATGATTATAGCTTAATATTTGCCATCGACATGTTACGTAATAACTGAACTTAGATTTGAAGGGAGAGGGCAACACGACAGGAAAAACCTAGGGATAGTTGACGTCCTTCCTCAGATCCCACGGAATGTTTTCCAGGATGACACTGAACAAGCTTTCCATTTGCAAGTCAGACATTAAGTATATTCAAAAGTTGCAATGAAAAATATTTCTAAATATTTCTCACTTTTTTCCCAGAGGAATGGAAAGACATAAAGAGCCCCAGCTGAGACTGCAGACCTTGCTGTTATCTGCCCCTGGGCTCTCACCACGCCCCTCCCCCACGCATGCGCTTCATAGCGACAGAAGCCAGAGAAAGGCTGTGTGAGTCACCTGACTTGACAAATGGGAGCGTGACTGAGAGGTGAAGACTGGTAACATCTCTCTTTGTTCCTCTCTGCAGAAGCATCCTGTCCTTCCTTGACCTACAAGTGAACTACGATCAGGTGGTGAGGCTATTGCTGTTTGTGTATACGTTGAATATTTAACAAGCTGCTAAGTATTTTCATAGTTTATCTTACTTTATACTCATAATAACCCCATGAGACAGCAACTGTTAACTCTGTTTTATAATTAAGGACACTGAAACTCAGATAGCTACAAAATTTGCTCAAGGTTACCCAGCTTTTAAGAGGCGGAAGCAAGACTGCAGGTAGGTTGGTCTGTCCCCAAAGCTCACCCATTGTCTACACTACCTCACTGACAGAAGTGGAACTGAGATCTTATCTGTCTTCTTTTGCTGTGATGCTGCTGTGAATATAAAATGCCACCTGCATTGTGATATAACTCTGCTACTCATATCTATTCAGATCAGCCAATTAGTAAGAAATATTTAAACTGACCCTTACAAATGAGAACATTCAAAGAAATGAAGCAACCTGGTGAGAGGCGGTAGAAGGGGGTGGAAATAGGACCCAGGTCTCTATTATACTAGGGTCATTCTCAAACTTACTGGGGACTCTGGCACTCTGGCTTGTCCCATGATGTTAATAAATGTTCCAGGCACTGCTTCTAGGAGCGTTCTCACACCTTATTTCATTTAATATCACCATTTTGGAGAAACCTGAAGCACCTGCCCAAAGTCACTGCAATAATAAACAGCAGAGCTGAGATTCAGATGCTGGTCTGAATCACTGTGACCCTCTGTCCTCTCTTCAAAGGGGAAATTAATAGCTTACCTCTCAGTTGATTGTGAGCATTCATTTCTGCAGATGAGATGATTTGTATGTGCAGCTGTTCAGTATATGTATACTGTCACTGTTATTTTTTAACAGCAGTTTACCTTGTAAAGTTTGATGACATAGGCATTCTCACATACTATAGGTGTCAGTTGCAGCAACTCTTTGGAAGTGAATTGGAACTATTAAAATTGCAACAAGGGAAACTGACTCAGCAATTATCCTCCTAGGAATTTATCCTATGGGTCCATTTGTAGCAATAATCAAAGGTACATGGACAAGGGAGTTTATTGTGGCTTTTTTCGTAATAGCACAAACTAGAGACAGCCAAAGTGCTGCACAGAAGGATGGGCTTTCAAAAGATGGTCTCTATGTACAAAAGAGTACAATGTAGCCCTTAAAAAGAAGGAAGTAGGTCTGTATGCACTGTTAGGAAAAGAGACCCAAGATGTATTATTAAGGAGAAAATGCAAGTTTCTCGATAGTATTGCAGTATGACTAAATGTCTATAAAAGCAAAGAGCAGAGAACATTTCTGGAAAAGTTATACAAGTAATTTTTAACAGTAAGTGCCTCCTGAAATTAGGATAGAGCAGGAACCTTTTCCTTGTATGACCTTTTATATTGTTTGAATACATGAAATAAAATTTTATTGAAGTATATATACTATTTGAATTTTTGCTATGAACATGTCATTTTTAAATTAACCAAAGACAACAAAACTCTGTTTTTTCAACTAGTAATCATTAACGACACTTAGTACATTAATAAGATGGTTTTTTTTTTTTGTAACAAAGTCTCACTCTGTCACCCAGACTGGAGTGCAGTGGTAAAATCTTGGCTCACTGCAACCTCTACCTCCCAGGTTTAAGCAATTCTCCTGCCTCAGCCTCCCGTGTAGCTGGAATTACAGGCACTTACCACCATACCCAGCTACTTTTTGTATTTTTAGTAGAGATGGGGTTCCGCCATGTTGGCCAAGCTGGTCTCAAACTCCTGACCTCCAGTGATCCACCTGCCTCGGCCTCCTAAAGTGCTGGGATTACAAGCATGAGCCACCACACCCAGCCAAGATGTTTATCTTTAAAGCAAAATTTCATATGAAGGAGAAACACACCTGATATATTGTCCAGTCCTAAACACTGTCCTGCTATCCTAGAAACTCTAATAGACAGTTAAATAAGTAAATCATTAAGTTGCTAGCAGACACATTGATAGTTATAAGCTACTAATCTGACAATTATGAATACATATGAATCAGCCTATCAGAGCTCATCTTAGCCATAAGATATTAACTGTGGTCTGGGTGTTAGTAATAACAGTTGCCATTTTTTGCTTTAGAGACAGAGTCTCACTCTTTTCCCCAGGCTGTCATCCAGGGTGGAATGCAGTGGCACGATCATGGCTCACTGCAATCTTGAACTCCTGGGCTCAAGTGATCCTCCTGCCTCAGCCTCCCAAGGAGTAGCTGGGACTCCATACAGGTACCGCCACTCCTGCCCAACTAATTTTTATTTTTTCTAGAGACAGGGTTTTGTCATGTTGCCCAGGCTGGTCTCAAACTCCTGTCCTCAAATAATCTCACCCCAGCCTCCCAAAGTGCTGGGATGACAGGGGTGAGCCACCACACCCAGCTTGTAGTTCAGTTTCTTGAGTGTTAATCTGCCAGGCTGTCTTAAGCACATATTTCTCATTTAGTCCTCACCATCACCTTAGTAGGTGATGGGATTTTTATGCTCATTTTACAGATGAGAAAATGAAGGCTCATGAAGTCCAGCCACCTGGCCAGCTAGTAAGCAGAGGAGCTGCGAATCTAACCCTAGTCTCTATCACTCCTAGAGTTGAGCTTTCAACTACTTTGTATGGTGTTTCTTGGTATAATGGGGCTTTGAGACTGGACACTCCTCTTCTAAATCCCCAGGGCCTGAGCCTCTCTGCTGTCTCCAGCATCCCGTCCCTTGGTTTCCCATCTCTCCACACTACCCGGCTTCTCTTTTCTACCCCCCTGAGATAGAAATATTTGCCTCAGCTTGACCTATTGGCTGGTCCCTCTCTCTGAACCAGAGTATGATTTTTTTTTTTTTTACTTGAACTCCACAGAATCTCTGCAGATGTTTGAAAACAATCGTAAAATAAAATCCTATCCTGGCTTCACAAAGGGTCATCTCTCCCTGAAAACCCAGGAGAGACAGTGGCTGAAGGATGCTGTTTAAAAATAATGTGGTTACTCATGGAGCTGGATGCACATCTGAATTTGAAGGAGACAGTCAGGGAACTTTAGCTGAGGAAAAGTGAGGACATGACCCAGGAGGCTCTTTTCTGCCCTACAACTCGCTGGGAACTTCCCTCATTGGCTGCAGGGAAAGGCTGAGCCTCCATCCCGCTGGTCAGAAATTTATCAGCCAGGCCTCTTGTCCTCTAGTAAGCCCTGCAGGTGTTGTATCAGTCAAAGTAGCAGTTGATTGGGAGTCAGGAAACCGGGGTTCTAGAGCATTATGTATATATCCAGTGTCCCTGAATAGGAACACAGTTATCCCAGCCACAAGTGACATCAGCATCTTTGCCTCTCCTAAAAGCATCACTGCTCCAAGCCCCGGGTGGCTAGAACTCTGCCCTGCCACCGCTTGTTCAGTACCTGGTGACCAACCAACAGCTGCAGATTAGGTCCAGAATCCCAGGGGCCCAGAGCAGCATAGGGCAGGGCAAACCTAGGCACAGCTTCCTGGAAAGGTGGAGTTTTGAGCTATGCTTCAAAGGAGCCAGAGAATGACTTTCTCTCATTTGCTATTTCCAGGAGACAGAATACAACAATCTTCCTGTGTGTTATAAAGCAACTTGCAGCTGAATTTTTGGGGGAGGGGGGATGGGAAGTAATGGAGGTATGAAATGAATGTGGGAAAGATGTTACAGGTAGCTAATTTCATGATTTAAGTTCCACGGGGCTCTGCACCCCCTGTGGAGACCCAGCTTCCACAAGTCGTGCTTAATCCCTGGAGAATGTCACTGTCATTCAGAGGCCAGTGGTGTGATAGTAGGCCCCAGCCAAGCAAAACAGCACTTCTCAGAGACGGGGGGGACTCCTTTATCCAGCCCATCCCCCAGTTGCCGCCTCTGTCTCTCTTATCACCCCGCCTGTCTGTCAGGCCAGTTGGTCATCAGAGAATAAACATCTCAGGCTGTTTGCCCACCAGCCCCAGGATCAGGTGACCATTATGGAAGGCAACACCGGAGGCCTCTGCGTGCCAGAGTGACGCCAGGAACAGCGAGAGCTTGCAATGTGCTGACCTCACAGAGTGGGCACCCATGCAGCTGGCTGGGAATAGACTAATGCCACTCCCTGGTGTGGTCCCTTTGGTCATCCCAGGGCCATCTTATGCAGGAGACCCCACCCTGCTTCCTCTCAGCACAGACTCTGGAGTCAGAATGACTACATTAGAAATCCAACCCCACGGTCTACTAGTCGCATGGTGTTATGCAAGTTACTCTCCCTCCCTGAGCCTCAGTGTTCCCATCTGAGAAATGGGAATAATAGCATCCACATCACGAGGTTACCGTGAGGATTACATGTAAGGCACTTAGGCCAGTGTCATCTGGCATATGACTCAGACTCAGAAAATTGCAATTAGCTGTTTTTATTGTGATTACTGGACTGTCCATTGGGGACATTCAGTAATCATCACACAGTCCCTTAACAGAGATTGCTCTGGGTCAGGAGGTCAGTCACCTTCTGCACATATAAATTCCACGGGGAAAAGATAAAACCATTAAAAAAAAAAATCTGGAAGGTAAACGGGGAAAGGAGGGTATTGTCAGAGAAACACACTGATTTGACAATATCCCCAAATTCACAGACCTGGATTTGAGCCCCGGTTCTGCCCTTTGCGAGCTCAGTGACGGTGGGTAAGCTCTCTGCCCTCCGTTTCCTCCTCCGTCAGATGGGGATAACAAATCTGTCTTTCCGTGTTGTTGTGAGGGCTGAGCACAAAAGCCTGGCCCAGAGCCACCTCTCGGCACGTGTGGCTGTAATGATGACCTTGTGTGTGCTCAGTCAGACAACACCAGTTAGCTCAGAAAACCTGCATATCCGGTGAGAACAGGATGCCCAAGCGAGTGTAGGGGGTGACAGCTGGTTTTGTTTGGATTTTGCAGGTGGGAGATTCAGTGGGAGTGGGAGATTGCCTGCTCCTTAGGGCTTCTGATGATTTAAAGAATCCTAAGGAAGGCCCATCAGTTTGGGGGAGAGATGAGGGATTTTTTGACACCTTATATATGTATATGTTTATGGGGTATCTTTCAAATTTTGTTACATGCGTAGAATGTGTAATGATCAAGTCAGAGTAGTTAGGGTATCCTAAGTACGCCTCGAGTATTTATAATTTCTCTGCATTGGGAACATTTCAAGCCCTCTCTTCCGACTATTTTGAAATATACATTGTTGTTAACTATAGCCACCCTGTCCTGCTGTCAAACATTAGAACTTACTCCTTCTGTCTCACTGTGTGTTTGTACCTATTAACCAACCTCTCTTCATCCTGCCAGGATGAGGGTTTTAACATATGCCTGCTTCACGCCTCTTCTCCCTCCCCAGAAGTCTACCCAAGGATGTGAATAAACACATCCCAACCTTCTGAGGGAGTGTGATGGGTTAAACTGTGTCCCCCAGAAAGATAGTCCTAACGCCTGGTGCCTGTGAATGTGACCATATTTGGAGATAGAGTGTTTGCAGATGTAGTCAAGATGTGGTCATTAGGTGGATTCAGTATGACTGCTGTCTTACAAGAAGAGTGAAATGTAGACACAGACACACGGGAGAGCGCTGTGTGCTGACAGGGGCAGGGGCTGTGGGGATGCAGCTGCAAGCCGGGAACACCATGGGGTGCTGGCCACCGCCAGAAGCCGTAGTGCATTTCTTTGGCTCTAATTGGGTTACGTGCCTATTCATGAACCAGTCTTTGGCCAGAAAGTGGATGATCTCCTTGGCTGTCTGAGTCACATGCTCACTTCACCTCTGGTGATGTCATCTTGGAGACTGGAGAGTTTGTGATTCCCAGAGTGGAAAACTGAAAGGCACTAGGAATGAATGGGTCTGGACCTCAAAATCCTGCCAACCCTCTATTCTTTAAGTGAAAAACGTGTTAACATCCTCCCAGCCTTTGGCATGGCAGGCGCATACTGAGTTGAAGAACACGGTGCGGGGGAAAGCAACAAGCATTTCAGGGTGACTGGCACACAGAGAGGTGTTCGAGCCAGGGCATGGTGGCTCCCACCTGTAATCCCAGCACTTTGGCTGCCTGGAATTCCAGCACTTTGGGAGACCAAGGCAGGAAGATTACTTAAGGCCAGGAGTTCAAGGCTGCAGTGAGCTCTGATTGCACCACTGCTTCCAGCCTGGCTGTCTCAAATAAACAAACAAATAAGCTAATAATTATTTTCATTAATTTCTGGTTTGTCTTCTCTTATTTTTATCTTTTCTCTCTCTCTCATCCTGTGTGTTTGATATATGTATTCTTATTTCCTTTTCATAAAAAGTATCTAAGGATCATTGTATATCCTTTATTTTATTTATATATATATTTTTTGAGACAGAGTCTTGCTCTGTCACCCAGGGTGGAATGCAGTGGCACAATCTCAGCTCACTGCAACTTCCACCTCCCAGGTTCAAGCGATTCTCCTGCCTCAGCCTCCTGAGTAGTTGGGATTACAGGCACTCACCATGCCCGGCTAATTTTTATGTTTTTAGTAGGGATGGGGTTTCACCATGTTGATCAGGCTGGTCTCAAACTCCTGACCTCAGGTAATCTGCCTGCCTCGGCCTCCCAAAGTGCTGGGATTACAGGCATGAGCCACCATGCCTGGCCCATTGTATATCTTTAAACTGTCTCTTTTGCCCATCTTTATATTGGGCTTTTTTTTTTTGGTCTGTTTCCCCCAATTCTTAGAGCTCTTTATAAATTAGGGAGATTAGACCTTTGTCTCTGATACAGATGGCATATATTCACCTGGTTTATTATTTGTCTTTTATTTTTCTTATTATTTTTGCCATACCAATGTTATTTTATTTTTACATAATAAAATTTATCAGTTGTTTCTTCTGTTGCACCTGCATTTTGAATCAGAATTAGAAAAAGCTTCTAAACACTGAGATTATTTTTTAAATTCTCATGTTTTTTCTAGCAGCTGTATGATTTAATTTTTTTACACTTAGATGTCTGATTCATTTGGAGTTCGTTCTGGGGCACAGTGTGAGGCATGGATCCAAGTTTGTCTTCCCCAAATGTCCATCCAGTTGTCCAATACCACTTACTGAAAGGGCTGGCTTTTCTTCCAAGATAAAAGATACCATCTCTATCAAATGCTAAATGTCCATATGTACTTAAGTCTAATTCTGGACTTTCTATTTTTTCCTAATAGTCTGCCTGTTCACTTACTAGTTTTAATTAAAGATCCTTTACAATAATAACATTTGTTATTTGACAAGAACTGTCTCTTCTCACAGCTCTTCTTTTTGGGGGTTTTTCATAGTAATTCTTGCATTTTTGTTTCTCCATATGAGCTCTGCAATCAATTTCTCTAGAAAAAAAATGTGAGGTTTTTTTTTTTGTATTTTTACAAAAAAAGTAGCCAGGTGTGGTGGCACATGCCTGTAATCTCAGCTCCTCAGGAAGCTACAGGACAAGAATCGTTTGAACCTGGGAGGTGGGGGTTGAGATTGCATCATTGAACCAGCTCGAGCAACAGAGTGACACTAACTCTCTAAATAAATAAATAAGTGTTATTTGTATTAGGCTCCTGTTAAAGTTGTATATTATCTTGAGGAGAATTAGACCTTTATGATGCTGAGCTAGTCCCATCACAGAACAAGGGATGTCTTTTTCCTTGTTCAAGTCTGGTTTTACGCCTTTAGGGAGTATTTTAAAGTTTTCCTCAGAGACGTTTTGGTGGTTTTAGCGGTATTAAATAAAAGACTTGATACTTCAGCAGATCAAAGCAGAAGTTTTATTACACAAAAAGTAATACTAGGAGGGAGGACAGAACCAAGCAAATCATCACACTGACACCAGCTGCCAGACTCACAGCCCAGAGGGACAAGAGACGTGGAGCCAGATGGTCAATCAGCCAAGCCAGAAGGCACCTCCCCTGGAACTAAGCACCACCCTCATAGTACCTGCGCTTGTAAGACCCTAGGGACTAAGCACCTCCCCTGGGACTAAGCACCACCCTCATAGCATAGTACCTGAGCTTGTAAGACCCTAGGGATTCCAAAGCCATTCTATGGATGCTTAAGTTGAGAGCCAAGCTTGTCTATTAGATACCATGTTTTCCTATTCATGACTAACTCATTTATTCCATGCTTAGTACCGTGATACTAGGTCAACAACTCCCTAAGACGTTATGTTGGAGTTCCCACACATTTCACACTTTTCTTCTTAGTTTGTTTCTCAATATTTTATGCTCTTTGGTTTGTATAATAAATAGGTCTTTCTCTTTTATTATCTTCTCTAACTGGTTATTGTTTATATAAATATAAACATATATTTGCCTATTTATATTTCTATATTATTTAACTCGTATATAAAATAATGTATGTATGCCCACAGAATTATTTTGCTTGTTTTATCATTACAACTTTTGAGTTTTCCAGTTATACTATCATGCCATCTACAAATGGAGTTTTACTTCTTTCCCTGTCAATTTTTATTCCTCTAATAATCTTCTCTTGTCTAGTTGTATTGATTAATATTATGCTAAATAGTAGTAGACATATGAGCATCTTTGCCTTGTGCCTGATCTCATGTGCTTATCTATGAAGATGCTGACTTTCCTAATATGTACATTTCTTATATATGTATACATCTTTATATATACATTTATTGTATTAAAATGAATTCTTACATTGGTGTTGTGTAGAAGTTAAAAAGACAGGAAAAGGTCGGGTGCAGTGGCTCATGCCTGTAACCCCAGCACTTTGGGAGGCTGAGGCGGGTGGATCATGAGGTCACGAGTTCCAGTTGGTCAGCCTAATCAACATGGTGAAACCCTTCTCTACTAAAAACAGATAAATTAGCCAGGCGTGGTGGTACACACCTGTAATCCCAGCTACTCAGGAGGCTGAGGCAGAAGAATCGCTTGTACCCAGGAGGCACAGGTGGCAGTGAGCCGAGATCGTGCCACTGCACTCCAGCCTGGGCGACAGAGCGAGACTCCATCTCAAAAATGAACAAAAAAAAGATGAGAAAAAATATAAATAAAATTAATTAATTCCTGTTTTTAGTTAACGTTTTGATCATGAATGGGTATTTAATTTTGTAAAAAGCATCTGTAATATCTATAAATGTAGTCATAGGATTTTTTTATAAATTTATTGTGGAGAATTACACTAATAAATATCATCAAATAATCCTTGCATTCCTGGAATAAATTCCATTTGATAATGATGTATTGTTCTTTAATATTCTATTTAATACTCTATTTAATATTTTTGCATAAGTATCTATAAGTAAGAATGATCTGTACATTTTTGTGTTTATTGCATTTGGGTATCAATGTTATATTTACCTCATTATTAAAACTTTAGAAGTTTTCTTTCTTTTTCTATGCCCTAGTATTTTCTGGTCTCTAAAGGACAATCTGGTCTCCAAAGAGTTAGAAGAATTCCCCTATGAAATCATTTGATTCTGTTGCTCTGTGTGTGTGTGTGTGTGTGTGTGTGTGTGTGTGTGTGTAAGGGAGAGAGAGAGAGAAAGAAAGAGAAAGGGAGAGAGACAGACAGATAGACATAGAGAAGGGGGTGGATTTTTGTAACATTTTCTGTTTCTTCTGTGAAATTGTTGTTGAATAAATGGCTTGAGGGCCCCCGCGGTGCCTGTAACCCTTTCAGAATGATAGCAAAGTTCTCCTTTATAATGGCCTATCTACATGAGGTTACATTTTCTTTACATTCTTCAAACAAAGCACCATATAGTGAGAGATTGGATGCAGACGCAGATATGAGAATCCGTCTGTCTTCTATTATGCCAAGCATTGAGGAGATTTGCAAAAATGTAAATTAATCCACTCTTCCCTCTACATTTTGCTGTGGAAAATGTAGTTATGTTTCATTAAAAGGTGTTATTTGCATAATATATTTTGCATTTGTTTTTTTTAAATTTATGAATAGAATGTTCTCTCTTTTAATGTCTAATATGATAAATAGTAACAAATAAAACATAAACACAGATAAAAGCCTTTTGAGTGTCTTTAAACATTTTAAAGAGTATAAAAATGTCCTGAGACCAAAAAAAATTGAGAACTGCTATTCCATGGGAATTGTTTAACTTTTCCATTTTACCGTGTACAATTTTTGGTAAATTGTATTTTTTAGCAAATTATGGATTTTATCTGTGTCTCCAAGTCTGTTACAAGATGGACAAAATTGTCTTATTTTTAAAATTTCTTCTTTTCCAATGGTTATTTTGTTCTTGTCATTTATTTTGTGTATTTTACCTTTCCCTTTTTTTCTCATTAGGTTAACTAGCGGTTTACATATTTTGTTGACTTTTCAAAGAACTGGCATTTTGATATGTTTATTATTTCTGCTGTTTTCCTTTCTTTTAGCTCATTAATTCTGCCTTAATAGTTCTACATTAGGCGTGGTGGGATAAGCCCACAGTCGTCTATTTGGACTATTAAAAGCAGTTTTTGTTTACATGGGACAGATGGCAGTATGTATCTATGGTCTTGCCCCAGAGGATCTGGCAGGCTCAATAGTCCTCTTTTTTTTTCTTTTTTTTTGAGACACAGTTTCGCTCTTGCCTAGACTGGAGTAAAATGGCACGATCTGGCTCATTGCAACCTCCGCCTCCTGAGTTCAAGCGATTCTCATGCCTCAGCCTCCCGAGTAGCTGGAATTACAGGCACCTGCCACCACACCTGGCTAATTTTTATATTTTTAGTAACAATGGGGTTTCTCCATGTTGCCAGGCTGGTCTCAAATTCCTGACCTCAGTTGATCCACCCACCTCAGCCTCCCAAATTGCTGGGATTACAGGCGTGAGCCAACGCACCCAACCAATAGTCCTCTGTTTTTATAACACCATGTTAATACCGGATGAGCAAGAATTATATTGGAAGTCTGTACTCCAGAGGGTGAGAACTTAAACCTCATGAAGATTCAGGGGCTTTCACGTGACTGGATTGGTAAGGACCCAGTGGGCGAGGGTGTGTCATCCTCTCCAAAGTAGAAGGTGAATGATTGTACCTTAGACCATCCATCATCCAAAAGGAAACATAACTTCGTTGCCCTCTTTTGTTTCTGGAGGTGCGATATTTATTTCACACTCGAGATACTGCCCTGGTCCATCTATCGAGTGATAGGAAATGCTATCATCAGCTTTCTTTGAATGAGGCACTGCCTGGGAAAGGATTCTGCAGAAAGTCCAGGCTGGGTGCGAGTAACTCTGCTACCTGGGCCATGTGACACAGAGGATCCTATGGTATGAAAGGCACTTATGGAAGGAAAGACATGTTGAATCTATTACAAGCCCCAGTAGGGGGATCACAATGTAGACACCTAGAGTTCTGGAGCAAGTCATGACATGTACAGCAGAGATTTACAGTATTTGGAAAATAGTTTCTAGTAGGTGACTTGGCCCTGGTAGAGACAAAGCCTCTGATCTTGCCGACCACGGAACATCAAATGACTATGTGACAAGAGCTGCTACATTACATTTCTATTGTGTAACAAATTATCATAAATGTAAGGGCTTAAAGGAGCACACATTTCTTTGTTCACAGTTATGCAGGTCAGGAGTCCAGAATGGCTCAACTGGGTTATCTGCTCAGGTTGTTACAACGCCAAAATCAAGATATTGGCCAGGCTGGGCTCTTATCTGGAGGCTATAGGTGAGAATCTGATTCCACTTCATTCAAGTTGTTGGCCAAGTTCAGTTCCTTGCGGTTGTAGGACTGGAGTCCTTGTTTCTCATTGACTATCAACAGAGGGCCTCTCTCAGCTCTTAAGGCCACTGCACTCCCTCTCAAGTGACTCCACCAACTTTAAGCAAGCAATGCATCAAATTCCCTTATACTTGAAAGAGACTTGAACCCACCACTAGCACCTTTAGAGTAAATCCAGCACACTCACTGTTCCTCACAATCTAAATGATGAAACTTCGGTGGTTAGAGAATTGGCTCCTTCTCTGTTTATTAGCAGGCTGTGCTTGAGCAAGTCAAGTTATCAAAAATAATAAAGGTATAACACTTCATAGGGCTGTTGTAAACATCAATGAAATAACACTTATAAAGTACCTGGCACATGGAAATGCTCCATTAATGAACATGGTCAAAACCAGCACCTCTACCACAATCATCACATCATCATCATCATCATCATCATCATCAGGACAATGAACACATGAGCAGTGCTATTTTAGGCCTCTTTGGCCTAGAGGATGACAAGCCTTTGGTAAAGTAACCATGGATTGAAAATAGTTTGGGGCTCCAAATCCTAATGTATCTGAACTCCTGGGATCCATGGAGTCTCAAGTTCCATTAAAGCATCATGGGTGGTATGTGTTTGGTGTCCGCCCTTAGTTTGTTTTTTGTTGCTTATAACAGAATACTGAAACTGGGGAGTTTATAAAGAAAGAGAATTTATTTCTTACAGTTTTGGAGGCTGAGAAATCCAAGGTCAAGGGGTTGCATCTGGCAAGGGCCTTCTTGCTACAGAGTCCCAAGGCAGTGCAGGACATCACTTGGCAAGGGGGCTGAGTGTGCTAGCTCAGGTATCTCTGCCTCTTCTTATAAAACTACCAGTTCCACTCTCATAATAACCCATTAATTCATTAACCTGTTCACAGGCCCAGTGACCTCTTAAAGGCCCCACCTCTCTACTGCCACATAGGATTAAACTTCACCGTGAGTTTTGGAGGGGACAAGCATTCAAACCATAGCACCATCATTGCTTTTGCATATGGTACATTGGTGGCCATTCAAATCATTCCACTTTTCTGGTCTTAATTGACAGCTCTTCTGACGTTGGAATGAGGTCAGCTCCCTGCTTTGCACTGCCACAGCAACGAGAACTGCCCTCATCACCACCCTGTCTTCTAATTGCCTCTTGCTGGCTACATATTCTATGAGACTGTGAGCGCTCTGTGAAGGTGAGTGCTTTTGTCCTACTCACCATTTTATCCTCTGGATATGACACAGCATCTGATAACGTAGCAAGTGCTAACTAAATACTTGTTCAATACATGAATAAATGAAAGTCCCCCAGCTCTTTTAATCATCATACCTAACAAGGCAGAAGGAATTAAGTGAATTAGGGGCATTATTAGTACATAGCAATTAAAAATGATAATCATAACCATTATGTTGGAACTTCAGAAAATAATTATGTATGAATGTTAAATGATAGAAAAGTTACTTAAATTCCTTTTGGCCACATCCAGAAAGTGAGGCTATCAGCATCTATAATATTGGTTTGTTGTGATAATTAAATGAGAGAAAATAGGTGAAATATTGTGCGTGGTGCCCAATATGGACATGTGTTTCATAAATGGTAGTCATTTTGTTGTTGTTTACAGTAATAGTAGGTGAAAGAAAAAAAGAGAATGAAAATAGATATTTTAGAGCTTATAAAATGATAGTTCTATCATTCTATAACATCAAAGTTTGTATCATTTCAAATTCTATTTCTATAAAAAAAGCTATCGCAAATATTTCTATTCTGTGATTAAAGTCAAAGTAACCTGGGTTTATTGCCAATTTTCTGAGCCTCATTAAAAAAATTAAAATGAGCATTATGCCCTACTTGCTTTGTAGGCTTTTCAGCCAATCAAATGAATTTCTAAATGTGAAAGTGCCTTGAAAGTAGCCACCTATTTTTTTCCAGTTCTGTCCTGCCTTAACTTTCCCCTCTGGTGTCCTTGTGATGGACGTACTGGCCACAAGGGAGATTCTGTACCAAAAGGGGGTCAGTAATTGGAGTGAAAATCAGTATGGGGCTGCCCATGACTTCAGAGAGACAGGATGGCTGGCCCTGGAGAGGAGCTAGGGAGCAATCCCAGGAAGTGGGTTCCCACAAAGAGAACCTGGAGATGACTGGGAAGTGGAGACAAATCTACCACGCTGGATTCTGGGTTTGGAAGGGCTCAAGAAAATGACGTGAAGACCCAGGGCTGTAAAATATATATATATTCAAGGAGAGCATCTTTAGACCACCAGGGCTCAACTGAGGCATTTTTTTGCTCAAAACTAGCCCTAGCTTCCCACTTCCCATACCTAAGCCACCCACAGGACCCAGCCTATTATTAGTACTGGCTGTTTGGATCTGAATGACATGAGGCTTTCTTTGACTCTGTCCCCACGCTAAGAAAAACACAGGTCTTGGCTGGTAAAATTCTGCATCTACAGAGTCATAGCAACTGATCAGCACCACAGAGGTTATTCCCGCTGCTGGATGTGTTGCGTTCTGGCTCCAGAAATAGCACGCATTCCTTGCCATCGTGTGTTCCACCCACTCCCTCTGAGAATACACAGACAGAAATTAGATCAGGGACCACTCATGCTAAATGTAAACAATTGGGTGTATTTGGAGTCTTTTTGTTTTAAAAGTGCAGCAGCTTCCTTTGCACCTGTTGGCAGAGGGTTAGCTTTCTCTGTTTCATTCATGCTGCATGAAAGAGTCAGTCACAGCTTCAATGACAAAGTCAGCAACATTTGGGAAACCCTACCGGGCAATTTCACTTAATCCTCGTAAAAACTCTACATAATACATAGTAGATATTATGCCCATTTTGGGAAGGAGAGAACTGAATTTCAAAGAAATTCAAAACCTGAATAGCAAGAGCACACGGCAGAGCCAGGATTCAAAACTAGGGCTTTGGCCTGCTGAAAGCCTGAATTTTTCTACAACACCAGGTTATAAACATAGAACGTTGGACTTTGAAGATTGCTTTGTAAGTTTATACTTTGAGGAGCTACTGCTGCACCAAGCACATAAGAATAATAGATAAAACATGGAAAAGGGTCGTCTCTGCTCAAAAGCACAATGAGCATCTCCATGGGCTGCTCAAAATGAGCCTGAAAACCAAGATTTTTAAGCAAATGAAAAAATCTAACCCTAAGAAAAAAGCCAACAAAATCAAACAACAGGAAGAACAATTTAATACAGGTAAAATTAAAATAATAAGATCATCTGACAGATACTTTAAAATGTGTTTAGGTTGCTCAAACTAAGAAATAATACGCAAATAAGAACAAAATAAAGGCCGAAACAGGCAGAAAAAAAAAAGAGAGAACAGGTGAGTAATGAAAAAGAATCAAGTAGGAATCTTGATAAAATAAATAAATAAACAAAAAGAGTATTCCGCTTTTGGCCTAGATGGAGTAACAGAGACCAGATTTACCCTCTTGCCAGAAACAATAAGAAAAACAGAAACGTCACAATGGTTTTCAAGACACTTGACATTAGAAAACAAATAACATGATCTCTGAACAATGGGAAACAATCAAGGTGAGCCCTGTTATTGCTACAGCTTACTGCATTGAGAAGGGTTCCAGGGCACAGTCCAGGGAGAGAAAACTAAAGCCCAGTAGAGCCTCTGACTTGAGGAGACAGAGCCGAGAATCTAGCAAGATCAAGGCAGCTAGTGTTCATAAAACGGAGCACCAGAGGGGAAAGAACTGTACAGAGAGTGAAACCCAGAAATCTCCAGAGGGTCCCTCTCAAATATCCAGCAGAGTACTAATCAGTGCACGTGCGTGGGGCCAGGAGAAGGATCATCTAAAAGAATCTGAGAGAACAGTGTTCAGCACTCACACAGGACTGGCAATAATACCTATTCCCACCAGGGAGAATGAAAAAACTCCAAATTCACAGGGTACTGGATAGCATATTCAAGAAGATCTTGCCTTAGTAGTGAGGAATAATTAGCCTAAGACTACATACTTCTCTGGATCCACCTTAAAAATCATAAAACCAAGATCTAAAAGTATCAAACTGTTTCCAAGGAATAGTTGGAACAAAGTTCAGTAAAGTTCAAGATTTACAGGGATACAAAAATATCCAGCACCTAATAGGGAAAATTTCACAATGTCTGGCATCCAGTCAAAGATGGCTAGGCATGCAAAGAGGCAGGAAAACACAATCCATTATGGGGATAATAATCAATCAATTGAAACCAACTCAGAAATGGCACAGATGTTAGAATTAGTAGAGAGCATTAAAACAATGATTATAACTGCATTCCATGTGTTTAAAAAGTAGAAACATGAAAGGTATATAAAAAGATCCAAATAGAACTTGTAGTGATAAAAATTACAATGATTGAGGAAAATAATAACCATGAATGTTGTTTCATCAATTCTAACAAATGTGACACTCTACTGAAGAATGTTCATCAGATAACGGGGGAGACTATGTGTTGGGACAGGGAGTATGTGGGAAATCTCTGTACTTTCATCTTAATTTTTCTGTGAATCTAAAACTTCTCTAAAAACCACATCTTTAAACAGCATATTATATACAGAGGAACAAAGAAAAAGATGACAGCAAGTTTCTTGATTTCAGAAACAATGCAAGTGAGAAGACTTGGAGTAACATCTTTAAAGTGTTAAAAAAAATTGTTGACCAATAATCCCCCATCTAAAAAAAAAAATAACTTCCAAAGCAAAGATAAAAGAAAGTCATTTTCAGACACAAAAGTTGAATCATCTATTACCACTAGACCCATAGTACAGGAGATGTTAAAGCAAATTCTTCTAAGGTCACTCAGTCAATTAGGAGCACAGCCAGAATTTGAAAACAAGAAAACCACAGCAAACATTCAACAAACATTGGCTTGTTGAAGAATTAAGGACATTCACTTAACCTCCACAATACCCATATAAGGTATGCATGACTTGGCCTCACTTTATCAATGAAGAAACTGAGGCCTGGGAAGGTGAAGAAACAGCCTAGGGCATACACATGCCAAGGTTCAAATTCAGGCTTGTCTGAATTTGGAGGGTGTGATCTTTTCCTCGTATGCCAGTGTCTTGGGGGCACCAGCAGAAAGTGGACCAGAGGGTCCAGCCTCTCTCTGGGAGGGTAGTGTCTTATATTTCTCTGTTATTCTTTTTATATAAGTTAATTCATGCTACATAATGTATGGCAACATCCTGTCTCCCCGCCCACCTTAATAAATATCTATTTTGCTGTCTATCCAAGCTAGTAGTTAATGTCACCACCTCATTCTTTTCAATTGTATAGTAGAATTCCATTTTAAAGCTCTACTATAATTTTAAGTAGATAGTTTTTTGAAGGTTTCCCCCCACCTACAGTTATTTTATTTTCTTCCCTTTTAATTCTCGTCTGCTTTTTTTGCTTAGGC
The DNA here is from genome assembly GCA_963573385.1 of Cacajao melanocephalus. Classification (NCBI taxonomy): domain Eukaryota; kingdom Metazoa; phylum Chordata; class Mammalia; order Primates; family Pitheciidae; genus Cacajao; species Cacajao melanocephalus. The sequence continues at coordinate 33,498 of CAUYLG010024122.1, forward strand.
ACAAGTAGGAAAATAAAAAGCCTAGCTTTGATTAGAAGAAGCTGGCAGCTGGAGATCTCTGTCTGGCCAGCTAAGAGCCCAGATCCTTAGATGGTCGACCTGATTTCTCAAGATGAGGGAGTCAGTGAAGGAGCAAGTGAAAAGTTGACACCACTATCCAACGGGACTGCGGCATGCAGGTGAGCCCAGGCCCCACAAGGTGGAACCATGGAGAAGCTCAGAAAAGTTATTCCCATCCCACAAGAGCAGCTCATCACACTTGTCTCAGCACTACCTCTCTAACACCCCCCAAAAAGGGGAAGCCAACTCCAACAACCCCTTGGTGTCCCTGGAGGTAATGCTCCCTGCATTCCACATCCCACTGGCAGATTGCTGGCTTCCTTTGATGACCTTAATAAAATATACCAGTAATAATTTACTTTGCCTTAGGAGTGCAAAAAGCTTATTGAGGAAAAAAATGAAACAAACAAAAACATAATTTTCTTTGCCTTAATTAAGAACTCCTGCTGGGAGGCAGTAAAGGAGTGATCCTCCATGGCCTGACAACGAAATTCAGGGTTAAATCTCTTCCCCTCCACCTGCTCCTAGTCTCCACGCCTCCGAACTGTCCATGACACTTTTCTCTATTAGGTGCTGGTCAAGACCTCCCTCACTGCCTTCTGAGGTTTGTTTTTACAAGAGTCAGTAAGGGCTTCCATTTACTGAAAGCCCACGCTGAACCAGGCCCCAAACCAGGCAAATTACCTGCTCTCATTGATTCCTCATGGCCACTCAGAAGGGTACCATTATTGTGTTTACTCAGAGATCGGGTAGCTTTCCCAAAGTCACACAGCAAGTGAGTGGCAAAGACTCCAATTGTATGTACTTGCCTCTGAGCCACACTGCCTTAGTCAGCTGAGAGTGAGCCAGGAGACCCCCGAAAGTCAGACAAGGACCCTGCCTTAAGTCAGATATTCCTGGGATGGGATAGGAATTGAAAGTCAGAGTCAACTGCCCTCCCCCTGGGCCCTCTGTCACAGTGATGACCCTCATAAGGCTGGAGTCCAAAAGGCATGGGGTCAAATCCAGGCCTCTTCCAGGCTGCATGGCCTTGGGCAAGGTACTCAAGTTCTCCGACTCTCAGTTTCCTCATTTGTGAAATGAAGAAATAAGACCCATTCTACAGGTTAGACTCACAGGGCTGGAACTGAGTCAACTCATGCAGCAGTGGTGTCACGGGCACCCTTACGAACAGGCCACAGCATAGCAGGTCTGAGTAGGAACTCTGGACACTGACTTCTTGAGTTCAAATTCCTTCTCTACCACTTACTGGCTGTGTGACTTCAGGCTGGTAACATGGCCTTTCTAAGCCTCAGTTTCTTCATTTACTAAAAAAATAAAATGGGAAAAAAAATCTTTGCACAAGCTTTAAAAATTAATAAATTAGAGTTCATTAAAATTAAAACTTCTGCTCTTCAAAAGCCACCATTAAGAAAATGAAAAGGCAAGGCACAAACTGGAAGAAAAAGTTCACAGCACATATATCTAACAAATAGCTTGCATCCAGAACATAGGAGGAACTTTACACCTCTATATTAAAAATGCAAATCAGCAAATTTTTTGTGATGAACAAAGATTTAAAACATAAGAGAAGATATGCAAATGGCCAAGAAGTAATTTCAAAAAGCTCAAATTAGTTACCAGGGAAATGCAAACCAAAACCATAATAAGAGCATCATACACCCAATAAAATGGCTCAAATTTTAAAAATTGATGATATGAAATGTTGGTGAGGGTACAGAGGAACTGGAACTCTCATATACTGCTGGTGGGAAAATAATATGATGCAACCACTTAGCAGTTTCTAATAAAGTTCAAATATACTTACTATACAACCTATACAACCTAGAAATTGCTCACCTACTGAAATTCCTCTAGAAGAATTTAACATATAATAGGGCTACACAAAGACCACTATATAAATGCTCTTAGCAGCTTTATTCATAATAGCAAAAAACTAGAAACAATCTAAATATTTATCAGTAGTCTACGAATTTAAAAAATTGTGGTATATTTATACGAAGGAATATCACACAGCAATAAAAAGAGTATGACATCAACATATGACTTTCAAAAACATGTGGAGCAAAAGAAGCAAGATACAGAAGCATATATAATGTATTATTCCATCTATTTGAATTTCTAGAAAAGATAAATCTAATTTATATTGACAAAAAGCAGATAAATTATTTCCTGGGACCAAGGGGACTGACTACAAAGGGGCATGAGAAACCTTTTTGGGGGTGATAAAAATGTGCTAATTTATTTGAGGTATGTAACTATGAGTAGAATTACTAATCATAGGGTGGTTGTATGTTCTAATTTTATGAACCATCAGACCTTTTCCCAAAGTGGTTATACCAATGGTGGTGGTTTATACTCCCACCAGCAGTATACAAGTGTCTCGGTTCTTCTACTTCCTCAGCACTTGATACTGTGAGTCTTTTTAATTTTAGCCCACTGGTGGATATATAGTAGTAATTTGTGATTTTAATTCACCTTCTCTGAAGACTTTCCGATGTGTATTGGTTTTGCAAAATGCTTTTGAGACCTTTGGCCCATTTTAAAAATTAAAATTGAGTTATCTATATTTTTCTGTTTACATTGTAGAATTTCTTTGTATAATGTGGAGTTGAGTCATTTGCCAAATATAAATGTTGGTATAGCTTAAATTTGTATTATTCTTTTTATAAGTGAGAATGAACATATTTTTATTAAGAACATTTGTGTTTCTTTTTCCAAAAACAGTCTTTATCTGTTGCCCATTTTAAAAATTGTTTTGGCCTTTTTTCATATAAACAATAGGAACTCTTTATATTACATATTATGAAGATTAGCCTTTTGCCTTAATATCAGTGAATATCAAGTTAATATCAGTCCTATACAAACTCTTTCAGAAATTAGAGAATAAGGAAACACTTCAGGCTCATATTATGAAGTGAACATGAATTTTTTTCTTAGCTTGATACTTGGCTTTGTTTATGGTGTATTTTTTGGCCATGCAGGGTTTTTTTTTTTTTTAAAGAATTTATCAACCTTTTCTTTTAGATATGTAGTCATTTTTAAGTCTAATGTCCCCATTAGATACCAAAAAGAGGTGACGTCAGGCAATGTCTAGCAGCCTTGGACTGAGCTTGTGGAAGGGCCTGAGCTAGCGGGGAGGGGAACAGGGACTCAAGTCCTCCTTTGGCTACTTATTAGCTGTGGATCTTTAGGCAAGTTACTTTACCTCTCCTTATCTCAGTTTCTTTTTCTGCAAAATGGTGATATTGGGGCCCACTTTACAGAGTTAATGTAAAAATTAAATGAGATATTATATGAAAAGCACCTAACACACAGCTAGCACAGGGTATAAACACTCCATACAAGGTACTTCTCTCTCTAAATGGTTGTGTGTGTGTGTGTGTGTGTGTGTGTGTAACAGGTGTACATAAATGTGTGTGTGTCTGTGAGTGGGAGGAAGCAGGGCCCAGCTGTAGGATATAACACATAGTTGGCTCAATTACTCATGGCCTCAAGATTAAAAAGCAGCTCCAAGTATTTACAGGCCCCAGGATAATTGCAAATCCCACAGCCTGGCTCCAGGCCAGAGCACTCTGCCTCCCCTCCCTTCCCCTACCGCCTCCACTAGTGGTCAGAGCCTGGCTCCCCTACTCCCTTCCTGGGATGGCCTGGCCCATAGATACCCAGAAGATCTGAGACTCTGGGGTGGTCTTGAAGGGGACAGGCTGGGGCCTTGGTGATCTGCTAAGCCTTCTGGAGATCCCCATCTGGACTGCTTGCCTGCTCTGGGGACCTCTCCAGGCGAGGAGATCAGTGTAGCCAGGGTGAGTACAGAGCCTCTACATGGCCTGGGGCTCTCCCGGTTACACGTCTGCTCAGCCAGAGTTGCAAGTCTCATTCCTCAACACACTGGAGTTCACAGAGCAAGTGGGGCTTTCTGTCTCAGTGTTTCTGAGAAAGGGCCAGGAATTCCCTTTCTGTACACCCATTCTTCCAGAGCTCTGGGAAAGCTGGCAGTGTAAAGGAGTTCTGCTGTGAACCTTCTAAGCAGACCGGATACCTCTTCCTTATGGAGCTTTGTGAAGCTGTTTTTCTAGGACTTTGCTCAAGAGGAGAGGCACAGAGACACCTCTGGAATTAGCTGGAAAGTTGGCATGAGGCCAGGCCCGTCTCTGTTCCCCAAGTAGTGCCAGCCGGCCTCACAGGGGTCTGATGCTAGGAAAGGGCTCATGGGCAGCAAATCCATGCTCCTTCCTGTTCTACTCACTGGGGAGGTGGGCACCAAGAAGGAATATGATTTGCCTGAGGTCTCTACATTAGAAGCAAGTCCAGGCAGAGATCTAGAAGCCAGGAACATACTCTTCTCCCTTTCTGATCCCAGCATCAGACGTAGGGTCTTCAGTGTAATGTGAGCTCAAAGTGATGGTTGGCTGGATTCAAACACCAGGTTTCCTGGTGGCTGATCCAGTACTCTCCCAAGATGGCACTGGAAATGTTCTATGCAAAGAAATACTTTGTAAGATCTTTGTTGAGGGTAACTGTGGCAGATTAAAGATGGCTGCAAAATCATGGCTATTCCTCCATGGAGAGGTGGGGCCCAGTTTCTCTCTGCTTGAAACTAGGCTGGGCTTAGTACCTCGCCTGACAAATTGAATGAGGTGGAAGTGATGTTCTAGGACTTCCAAGGACAGCTTAGCAGCTTCCACTTTAGTCATTAGTTGACACTCCCTCTTGTAATCCTGAGCTTCCGTGTAAGAAGTCCAGCCACGCTGAGACCGCCAGGCCAGAGAACTCACTCGCAGGCCTCTGGCTGACAGCACCTCTGAGTCCAGCCTTCTGACTTTCCCAAAACACACACCAGACACAGGAGCAATGCCGTCCTGGGCCCTCCAGACCATCTGTCCTCACCATCTCACTTAGGCAACCACCATGAATGCCATGCAGGGCAATGAATCACCTAATGAGTCCTGCCTGGATTTCTGATCTTCAAAATCATAAGAGGCAATCAAATGGTGCTCGTTTTAATCTGAGTTTTGGTGCCGTTTGTTGTACAATAATAAATAACTGTAGGAAAACTTTCCCTCTCCGGGAGCTGCTGTGGAGCCCGTTCTGGAGTGGGTACACACAGGCTTACCCAGCCCCAAATATTACAAATGTAACCTGGCTGCCAACGGGCACAAATAACTAAACCTAAGTCTCACGTAGCAAGCACTGTATGCCAGGCACTCTGTTCACACGTTAATTCTCAAGCCACCTTTCTTTGGTATTTTCGTGTGGTATCTCCATTTTACCAGAGAGGAAACAGACAAAGGTTAACAGACTTGCCCAAGACCACGCAATTAACAAGTTGCACAGCTGGGACTGAAAACCCATGCCGCCTTCCAGAGCCTACATGTATTGTCTCCCTTGATGAGTGGGTGCTTCCTGGGGCTCTACCCACTCGGGAGACATCATGCCCGCACAGGCTGTGTTGGCGACACGAGGGACCCCTGGAGTAGACATGGCAGTGAGGGTTCCAGTGCCCAGGAGAGCTGCCTCCAGGATGAGTCCAAATCCGAGACGCAACCTCGTTCCATTCGCCCAAGCCCCCTCCCAAGGCCCCTGCCACAGCTGCCACCATCGTACCCTCCTATCCTATTACAAACCCCAGACCACCGCCTCCCTGCCTCTTCCTCCTCCTCCTTCCAGTCCGCAGGAGGGCTGAGACCCATCCTTCCTGGGAACAGTGCTAAAGCTGGAGCACAAATCTGTCAAAGGCTCTGTCAAAGGCCGTGCCAGCTGCTGTCATCACTGTGGCCCCCGCTTGCTGAGCTCATTCCCTGGGGTCCCAGGCAGCTGGTGCTGAAGAAGGACAGGAATAAGGGCCCTGCAGCGAGGATGTGTGGAATCCTGCAGTTGCCTTTGTTTAGAAGTGTCAGACCACACCAGGCCTGGGCTCTGCACCTGCTGCTGGAGGAAGTCACCTCCTACTTCCCATCCAGGGCATGAGTGTCACCTCTACCTCCCACTCAGGGCACGTACACACACAGTGTCACCTCTACCTCTCACTCAGGGCACGTGCACACACACACATACATACAATGTCACTTCTACCTCCCGCTCAGGGCACACACACACACATAGTGTCATCTCTACCTCCCGTTCAGGGCATGCCCACACACACACACACACACAATGTCACCCCTACCTCCTGCTCAGGGCATACACACACACATACACACACACAGAGTGTCACCTCTACCTCCTGCTCAGGGCATGCTCACACACACACACACACACACACACACACAGTGTCACTTCTACCTCCTGCTCAGGACACATGCACACACACACATACACACAGAGTTTCACCTCTACGTCCTGCCCAGGGCACTCGCGTGTGCACACACACACACATACACAGAGTGTCACCTCCACCTCCTGCTCAGGGCATGTGCATACACAGACACACCCACACAGTGTCACCTCTACCTCCTGTGCAGGGCATGCACACACACACACACAATGTCACCCGTACCTCCTGCTCAGGGCACACATGCACACGTGCATGCACACACACACAGAGTGTCACCTCAACCTCCTGCTCAGGGCATACACACACACACACAGTGTCACCTCTACCTCCCACTCAGGGCATGCCCCCCACACACACACAATGTCACCCCTACCTCCCGCTCAGGGCACACACACACACACACACACACACACACAGTGTCACCTCTACCTCCCGTTCAGGGCATGCCCACGCACCCACACAGCCACACAATGTCACCCCTACCTCCCGCTCAGGGCACACATGCACACACACATACACACACACACAGTGTCACCTCTACCTTCTGCTCAGGGTGCGCACACGCACACACACACACACACAAAGTGTCACCTCTGCCTCCTGCTCAGGACACACACACACAGAATGTCATCTCTACCTCCTCCCACTCCAGTGTGTGCTCACACACATACACATACATATGCTGACATAGTGTCCCCTCAACCTCCCACTCAGGGTATGCTTATACACAATGCACACACACACCCTGTTCCTTCTACCCCTTCAGTGTTCAACGTGTGCTCACACACACAGTGTCACCTCTACCTCCCATTCAGTGGCCTCCCACAGTTGGCTCCGTGTGTGGCAGTGACGTGGAGGCCCCACACAGACCTGATAATTCCGGTCTTCCCGCCTTAGGTGGTGACTCTGTTCCTAATCTATTTTTACTTATTTTTAGAGATGGGGTCTCGGGATCTCAGGGCCTCACTCTGTTGCCCAGGCTGGAGCACAGTGTTGCAATCAGGGCTCACTGCAGCCTCCAACTCTTGAGCTCAAGGCATCCTCCCACCTTAGCCTCCCAAGTAGCTGGGACTACAGGTGTGTACCACCACAGTTGGATTATCTTTTTTTAACTTTTTGTGAAGACGGGGGTCTCACTTTGCCCAGGCTGGTCTCAAACTCCCGGCCGCAGGTGACCCTCCTGCCTCAGCCTCCTGAGTAGCTGGGATTACAAGCATAAGCCACCATGCTTGATCCTGTTCCTAATCTAAGCTTCAGTTTTCTCATCAGAAAAACTGGTTAATCAAAGCATCAAACTTCAGGTCCTCACCAAATGATGGTCGAATAAAACCGAAGAGTCATTCCCCAGATCTGTCATTCATCCTCGTGGTGCAGGCCCCTAACCCCACCCCCTGCACACTTTCCCTTCCCACCAGCCCCCCACACACAAGGACCTTGACCTGAGCTGCTTCGTATCAGGCCTCCCTTCTACCCTGAGAGTCCATGAGCTGCCTTCCTCATGGCCACGCTCTGAGTCCTGAAGTGGGTGGTCAGAGGAGCTTCCCATGTTTTGGAAATGTATCTAATAATTGGAAAGACATGACAAGCTCACTGGATCTTCTTTCAAAGCCAAACTAGAGCATGGTCCGACAGGCTCCCAAGGGTCATCTGACTCTCCAGGGGAAAGTAGATCACTATTTTCTACTGATTAGACCCAGACTCTGTAAATGAGGTCTCAACTTACAGGGAAATAGATGGCTGGTAAATTGAAAGTGATTCTTGTTTTCTGGGGTTTTTTTTGTTTTGTTTTCTTTTTGAGATGGAGTCTCGCTTTGTTGCCCAGGCTGGAGTTCAGTGGCATGATCTCGGCTCACTGCAACCTCCGCCTCCCGGGTTCAAGCAATTCTTCTGCCTCAGCCTCCCGAGTAACTGGGACTACAAGCACCCACCACCACGCCCAGCTAATTGAAAGTGATTCTTGTCTGTTAGAAAAGATAAGCCCAAAGGTTAATGTCCTAGAAAACTTTTGTCTTCCTGCTGGTTCCCTCATTAATAAGATAAGTCCCTGACAAATTCTCACTGTAGCCTGTATGAGAGTCATGATTTAAACTTTGCAAAAAGTATGCTTCAACACTGCTCTCAAGATTCCAGAGGAGGTCAGAACTGGGGTGAGAGGACCTCTGAGGGTGGAAATTGGGAGGAAGAAGGCTGAAGCCACTGTGAAGGATGACAGGCCGTAGGGTGGAGAAGAAGGCTGAGCTATGACAGGAAGTGCCCCTGTGTCCTGAGTTAATGGTGCTGAGGATGCTGGTGGGCATGTGTGGAGTGTGGATGTCGGGGGGAGGCAGGGGGAGAGGGGCAGACAGAACTGGAAGAGGTGATCGCTAAACCACAGCGGTCAGGCAAAGTGGCCACGGAGCCAGGAGCTTATTGGTCCCTCTTCCTAAACCTGAGAGAGAAGGTGGATGGGGAAATCTGGTCTCTATGAGAGAAGGTTTCAAAGAAAAGAAACCTCAAAAAAATTCTCACGGAGTAAAAGGAAATTTCCAGAAGGTTTGGTGATATGGGTTTTTTTGGAGGAGGTAGAGGTGAATGTGGAAGATGGCAGACTGCAAGGAATGGCTCCTCGGGTCCAGGAATGAAGGCAGCAGGGTGGGAAGCCTTCTGGAAGGGAAGCTGAATCATAATGAGGCCTGCGACGACTGACCAGGCCTGGGGCTTCCTACTGGAACAGGGCCCGGTATGGACTCGGAGATAAGGGATGCTTCAGGTCTGAGTTCTGAATGCTGGGCAGAGACCACTGCGGTTTTTCCTGGTGGCAGGACTCACACTGGCTGGGCTAGAGGAGGCAACTGTGGAGTGGGTCACACTTCACGTTGGCTTTTAACAAAAGCTCCCTAGAAACCACTGGTACAAGGACAGTATCGGGTGGCAAGGAGCAGCCATAAGGCCCCCCCAGTAGCATATTTGCACCACCAGGGCTATGATTACCCCCAGGTCCCACCCTCAGAGCTGCTGCAGGCAGACTCCTCAGCTGTGAGCTCCAGGTTTCTTCTGTGAGGAAGCCAATAAATCAAACTGCCAAGTTTAAAATTCCTCTCCCCTCAGGAAAAGAATGAGCTTAATAGCCCCAAGTAAAATGCGGCAGTAGCACATTGCTGTGGCTGGTCAGGATGGAGGCGCCGGCTCATTCATCTCTGTTACCCCAGCCTTCCAGCTTGGCGGCCTTTCTCTCTAAAATTCTGCCAGTTGCACATCCCTCCTGATATGGTTGGCTCTGTGTTCCCACCTAAATCTCATCTTGAATTGCAGTTCCCATAATCCCCACGGCTTGTGGGAGGGATCAGGTGGAGATAATTGAATCATAGGGTCGATTTTTCCCCATCCTGTTCTCGTGATAGTGAGTTAGTTCTCGCGAGACCTGATGGTTTTATAAGGAGCTTCCCCCTTCTCTGGGTGCTCAGGGTCTCTCCTGTCACTCTGTGGGGAGGTGCTTTTCACCATGATCGTGAGTTTCCTGCGACCTCCCCAGCCATGTGGAACTGTGAGTCAATTAAACCTCTTTTCTTTATAAATTTTCCAGTCGTACGTATCCCCTTCATGGCAGTGTGGGAACAGACTAATGCCTTCCTACCTCAAATGTCCCAAGTTTCTCCTTAATAAACACTACGTGGCTGGGCGCGGTGGCTCCTGCCTATAATCCCAGCACTTTGGGAGGCCGAGGTGGGTGGATCATTTGAGGTTAGGAGTTCAAGACCAGCTTGACCTACGTCGTGAAACCCCATCTCTACTAAAATACAAAATTTAGCCAGGTGTGGTGGCAGGTGCCTGTCATCTCAGCTACTCTGGAGGCTGAAGCAGGAGAATCGTTTGACTCAGGAGGCAGAGGTTGCAGTGAGCCGAGACTATGCCACTATGCTCCAGCCTGGGCGACAGAGCAAGACTCCCTCTCAAAAAACAAAAACCCTCTTACACCTGCAAAATATAAAGTGAAACACAATTAATTGGATGTGAGAACCAAAAGAGAAATGAAAGGTGTGTGCTTGGGGACAGAACAACAATCCTCCTCTTCAGAGTGGGGAGATAAAGCAGGGCTGGGCCAGGCTCCTGCGGGAAAGCGGGGTGCTGAGCGGCAGGGTCGGGAACAGGCACAGGGTCGTGATGGTGCACAGGTGGTGCTCAGCGTGCAGCCTTTCCCAATCCTCCCACTTCTAATCCTCCACTAGCCTTTTCCTTTTTAAAAGTGGGAGTAGAGACTAGGGTTGGGACAGGGGAGAGGAGTTGAAAGTTAACTGCTAGAGAATAGCAGAATCAAAGGCACTCGGTCGGCAACCTACTCTGCTGAGATGCATGTGGGTCATGCAGCGCGAGAGAAGGGTCTCCTGGTTTTGAATTTGCAGCTCCTCCTCAGGTACCATCTGAAAGAGCCTCCATCACCTAGGATCTTGTTCAAACAAAGCCTTCTGCTTTTGTGGCATGGCATCCCAAGGGTGTGAGGATGGAGACAGCAGGAAAGAATACACCCCAGATTGGTAGACAGCTTTGAAACCAACTGGTTCAAAGGTGCTTTTTGCCATTCCTCGTGGTTGGTCTGTCTACAAGTGTTGGCACTGGCTTTATTTTGAATTTTAAAACGGCAGCTAGAGAGGTTGGTAGAATAGGATAAGTCAGGACTCCAAGTTCTACTGCTTTCCAACAGAACTGTTAGACAAGTTACTTTGACCTCAAGGAACCTAAGTTCCTCTTCTGCAAACTGGGGTTATCACCACCCACTTCAAAGTCGCTGCCCTTAAGAGAGATGATTAAAGAGAGATGGTACCTAGTAGGTAGCTATTATGCACAAAGTGCATACATGGACATACAAAAAGAAGCTATCTCTGAAAGACTAATTCTTCTGCCCCAAGGGAACAAAAAATTACTTGAAATCAACCCCTCTTTTTCATCTACTCAGCCAAGGGCAGAGGTTAGATGGACAGACCCCCTGCCTAGATCGTGTCCACAAGAAAAAGAAAATACTAAAGGCAGGGGTCACTGGGAAGACCTCTTTGACAACAACTTCAGTGGTTTCTCTCTTTTTGAGGTTTCTCAGAACTTGAATCTCACAAATGAGATGAGCTCTGTCCATCGCAAGGCCATGCTCAGTGGTCACGCCAGCATTCCCATCAGTGTCAAGGCAGATGTCGCATCACGGGGGATGAGATTTAGCCTGCTGTGTGACCTCTGTGCTGAGATACAGAGGCAGGGCTGTGTGTGGGCTCTTACATGCCCGCTCACCACAGGGATGAACACATAAGCATAGGGAAACGGGACTTCTGGAATAATCCTAAAGCACATAATGGTCCCACATAGTAGCCACAGAATCCCAAGGCTACCAGGATCCTAATAAGATTTCTAATAAGGGTCGGGCACGGTGGCTCACGCCTATAATCCCAGCACTTTGGGAGGCCGAGGTGGGCGGATTACCTGAGGTCAAGAGTTTGAGACCAGCCTGACCAACATGGAGAAACCCCGTCTCTACTAAAAATACAAAATTAGTTGATCATGGTGGCGCATGCCTGTAATCCCAGCTACTTGGGAGCTGAGGCAGGAGAATCGCTTGAATTCAGGAGGCGGAGGTTGCAGTGAGCCAGACCGTGCCACTTGCACTCCAGCCTGGGCAACAAAGCGAAACTCCCATCTCAAAAAAAAAAAAAAAAAAAGATTTCTAATAAGAAAAGTCAGCAAGTATTCCCATCACTCTGAGAGAGATCATAAGAGACCCTGATTTGGACTGTCTCATTGGGGAGATGACTTAGAAATGGTAAACTGAAAAGCAACATAATAAGTGAAGCTGTTTCAATTAAGGGATGCCAGGTTAGAGACAGAAAGAGCGAATGAGGAAAATTATAATAGAACCTCTTCTGTGTTTATATGAGAATTCAGCAAGCACAGAGAAAGAAACTGCTCTGAGGAGAAACAGATAGGGCTATTGTTGCAAGAAAGGATTGAGTGATGGTTGATATTGAGAATGCAAATCTTAATTTGGAATGAAGAATGCAAAGTACTGTTCCTGGGTGTGTCTGTGAGGGTGTTGCCAAAGGAAATTAACATTTGAGTCAGTGGACTGGAAGAGGCAGACCCACCTTCAATCTTGGTGGGCACCATCTAATCAGCTGCCAGTGTAGCTAGACTAAAGCAGGCCGAAGATGGAAAGAGCAGACTGGCTGAGTCTTCTGGCCTTCATCTTTCTCTTGTGCTGGATGCTTCCTGTCCTCAAACACTGGACTCCAAGCTCTTCAGCTTTTGGACTCTTGGACTTACACCACTGGTTTGCCAGGGGCTCTTGGACCTTCAGTCACAGACTGAAGGCTACACTGTTGGCTTCCCTACTTTTAAGGTTTTGAGGCCCAGACTGGTTTCCTTGCTCCTCAGCTTGCAGATGGCCTATTGTGAGACTTCACCTTGTGATAGTGAGCCAATACGCTTTAATAAACTCTTTTATATATACATCTATCCTATTCTGTCCCTGTAGAGAACCCTAACACATACTGCCATTTTGTAAACAAGATCCTGTTAAACAGCTGCTGCATACCTTTTTCAGCAGCAATCCAACCTGTTGCAAGCACTAGGTACCTCACTAAAAGTATCCAATTTATGACTGAGCTGCAAGCAGTTAACACGTAGCTCATAAACTCTTGCAACAGAGAAATCTCAAGAATATCACACCTTGACCATCTCATTGCAGCTGGAACTCTCAGAAACTAGAGTTTGAAAAGCTAGATCAAAAAAATGGAGGGGTTGGCATGTGTTGTCAAGGGCCCCCTCTAGTGGCTCTGGAAGAAAAGCAAAATAATTGGAGATTGGGGTTACTGGAAGAAAAAGCAGCAGCCCAGACAAGACTAAAGAAAGCTTTAGCTTTATCTACCTTTGCAGCCATCATTTCTAATTCTGTGGTGGTACGATAGATTCCTGTGTTTGAAGACCTCTCCTAGCAAAGGCCTCTGCCTCAGAAGTGTCAGGGACCTTTAGTACAATATACCTTAATTGCCTCTGTTCACTTAGTCCCAAATGATTTGTCCTTAAACCCATGTCCTTCAGTTTTCTACGGTGGTAGATTTCTTTTCACCCATATGTACTTCCATGTTTCCAGCCTTTATAGCCATCACTGCTAATTGCTGAATAATTTTAGGCATAATTTATAAAGCTAAAGCAGGATTTGTGATTACTGAACACTTTAACAACTTTCCAGGCACTGATGTAAACACACAGTATCCGTAAGAGATAACATTGAAACCTAGACTTACCAACCAATGTGAGGACTTGAGAGAGGAAATATATCCATGTGCTCCTTGCAAACCTAACCACCAGGCTGCCTCATGTCCCTGTGCAATTACTGGCTGCCACAAGGGCTCTTACACCCAGGAGACTCTCTGTCTCTAGGAAGGGGAAAGTGAGTGCCACATGGTGGCAGATTTATAGAGCAATGCTGGCATCTTTCATGCAGAAGACTGGCAGCCAGGAGTAATCCAGTCCCCCTAGGACACTGAGACAAGTGATCAGAGTGTACCTAAATAGATGTAGTCTAAAGAAAATAGGACTGGGGAGGCAAAGGGCAAAGAAAACCAAAGATGATGGTGAACTGTACCCTTAAATTTGTTTCTGTCATGTAGAGGATCAGTCAACACTGTACTACGTCTCTCCCATTTTCATAGTTAACTTGGGAGAAAGAAAGAGCCAATGTATTAGTCTGTCCTGTTCTGAAGCAAGAAAGCCAAAGCTTGGTTCTGGCTCTGTTGGTTATTAAGCTGTGTGTGTTCATTTATTCATTTGGGTCACCTACCTAATCTGGGCTTCAAATTTCCTCATCTATAAAATTAAAGTATTAAACTAAAAAATTTTGTATCTCTGGATCTAAATATATCCTGTGAAGTCCTAAGTGTAGACATGAAAGCCATTTTTAAGAGGACATGTTTTGCAAAATCGGAGCTCTTGCCAAACTAATATTCCTTCTAGAAATGTTAACCCACTTTATCAAGAATTACTTAATGTGACCGAAAAAAAAGCTGTTGACACCTCTAGGCAATAGGCAATTCAAATAGATTGTTACTACATTTCCCAAATGAAAAGGAAGAATTGTTTCTTCCAAAATATAAAACTAAGGAAACAAGGATTATCACTGTTGCTCAATCTGCACACGAAAGTAGAAGATAATTTCTACCTAATTACATATAATTTTAAAACAAAAAAGGGCCAGGTGTAATGACTCACACCTGTAATTCTAACACTTTGGGAAGCCAAGGATCACTGGAGGCCAGGAGTTTGAGACTAGCCTGGGCAAAGTGAGACCCGTCTCTACTAAAAACAAAACAAAAAACAGGAATCGGCTGGTGTGCTAGCACACACCTGTAATTCTAACTACCTACTTGGGAGGGTGTGGTGGGAGGAACCCTTAAGCCCAGAAGTTGGGATTGCAGTGAGTTATGACTGAATCACTGCACTCCAGCCTGAACAACAGTGAGACCTTATCTTCTCTTTAAAAGGAAAATACCAAGTAGGGAAGGAAAAATCCTCCTAACTTCTAAGTAGCAGACTAACACTTTGCTGTCACCATTTAAACTGCATTAATGTGCAAGTGGTTCCATTTACATTTACCTCCGTTTAAAACATTAGACTAAGCATAAACACACAAACCTGGATTATTAGTGTTCCAGTATAAGGAGATATGCCTGAGTAAAAAGATACAGAATGAATACTATTTCTTAAATATAACACTTATTTTTTTATTTTGGAGACACGGTCTTGCTCTGTTGCCCATGCTGGATTGCAGTGGCACCATCATGGCTCACTGTGGTCTCAACCTCCCAGGCTCAACTGACCCCTTCCACCTCAGCCTCCCAAGCAGCTGGGACTACAGGTGTAGCCACAACACCCAGCTAATTTTTAAATTCTTTGTAGAAATGGGGTCTGACATGCTGCCCAATCTGGTTTCAAACTCCTTGCTCAAACGACCCTCCTACTCCAGCTTGTAAAAAATGCTGGTAATATAGGTGTGAGCCACTACATCTAGCAGTATTTTTAAGAAAAGGATTTCTTAAATCCTTAAGACAGAACATAATCTCTGCACTTATGTGGCAAGCATCCAACTGGAAGCTGTATCCTGTGTAAGACCATTTGCTGGGTGACAGTGAAATCTGAATACTGTTCACTTAAACACTGGTATTCTCCCTTTGTGGGAAGCTGAATCAAAGTACTAGTCCTTTATCTAGAGAGTTGTTAAAAAAGAGAAACACCTTTTAAGAATTAACCAAATATTTCCAAAGACAAGTTTGCTATTGCTTACTTTTAAAAAAGAAATCCTCCCAAAGTCAGTTTTCACTTTTCTATTGACTATATTATTCACAGTAAAATTATTTCTATAAATCGCATGATTTCCTAAAATTACTATTTTTACTTATTTTGAATAGACAAACCCTTAACCTAAATACTATTTCATATTTTACATTTTTCAAAAGAGCATAAAAAGTATACAAAAATCCTTATATTCACACTGACTTCTAGGAATCTATGCTAGGAAAAATAATCCTAAATTTCAGTAGTTTTATGTATAAAAATGTTAATCCCACACCTGTAATCCCACCACTTTGGGACGGCCAAGGCGGGCAGATCATCTGAGCTCAGGAGTTCGAGACCAGCCTGACCAATATGGAGAAACCCCACCTCTACTAAAAATACAAAATTAGCTGAGCAAGGTGGCACATGACTGTAATCCCAGCTACTTGAGAGGCAGGAGAATCGCTTGAACTAGGAGGCAGAGGTTGTGGTGAGTAGAGATTGTGCCATTGCACTTCAGCCTGGGCAACAAGAGTGAAAGTATCTCCAAAAAAAAAAAAACGTGATTTGTTTTTTAATTCGTTTTTGATCTAAGCCTCCAGTAGGATATTTAAGTAAATTATGCTACTTCTATTTGACAGAATGGTATATGGCTATTAAAATTTTGTTTCCAAAGCATTAAAACAGGAATATTTTATATTGTATTACTAAATGAAAACTCTGGATATAAAATTATACACCTAGAATAAACATAAACCATAAAGTTTTTTATGAAGATTTGAAGGAAATGCACCAAAATATTAATATTGGCAGGCCAAAGCAGATCACCTGAGCCCAGGAGTTCAAGGTTGCAGTGAGCTGTGATCTTGCCACTGCACTCCAGCCTGGGAAACTGGGTGAGACCCTCATCTCTTAAAATACATGTTCAATTCTATGGTGAATGTAATGCATTTGTAACAGTAATAACAAAATCTCCAAGTGGAAGAATCAGTATTACTTTGAGGAAAGGACTATCCAGCCACAGAGAAGCACTTACTTAGATTCTCTTATGAATCACTGGCTAACTCCTTGGGTAAATGTCTGTTGTTCCTTTAAGTTAAGTATGCTCAGGATGGTCATTTTTCTATTGTTTCATTACAGTTAGTAATTTATGACTAAGATATATAGCAAAGAATATAGGCTTTTAAAAATATTTATCTTGTTTCATTATTTAGGTGCTTGATTGCTATAAATTCACTGGCATTTCATTGTACTAATATCCTTGGGGAAATGCTTAAGGACAGTATTGAGAAGTTCTAGAAAGATGCTATGTCTGTAACATCCCTTGATCTGAGTCTCAGAAGTTGCCTTACGCCAAATTGTGTAGGATAACGGGTTGGTCATATCAGAGCGAGTCTATTTAGAATGATGCTATAACATCCGTTGAACTGAGTCTTGGATGGAATTTACCTTACATCAAATTCTGTAGTATAACAGGTTGGTCATTATCAGAGCAAATCTATAAATCGTAAACTAGACACCAAGCATTCATGATGAATATTCCTAGGTAGATGTTTAAGAAAAATTCTTGGATAAGGGTGTAAGAAAAATAGTAGAATTATTAGATATTATAGTTATAGCCCTTTGAATGGAGTCGTAGATAGAACATATACCAAATTGTCTATTACAGATCAGTTATGGCAAAGCTATAATATATAAATAATATACTAAACATTTAAACTCTAAAGATTCAGCCAAAATGAAAACCCAAAGTAAACGCACATTTTAAAATTCAATTTAAGGTCCCATTACTATTTAATTATTTTAAAAGTATCTCTTGAGGTATTTCTGGTTTCCAATGATGAAAGAGTAGCTCCTAACAAAATTTCCTGCAGATAGTAAGCATAAACAAAAAAAAGAAATTAAAGGTAAATATTTGAAAAGAAGAAATTGCCTGTTACTTGCAGAAGACATGATTGTCTATGTAGAAAATCTCAATCTACAAAAAAAGTTACGAGGCCTATTAAGGTAGTTTTCCAGGGTCACAGGAGACCCCCCAGTGAGGGCTGCACTCAAACACCTGCTTTCAAAGAAGAGAGTATGGAAAGGGAAAAAAATTTAACTTCACAATGAAGAATCTGTTGGGTAGGTGATCAAGGTAAACATCAGTGATAAGGCATGTTATGTACTATTACATGAAGTAATGAGAATACTTCACTTCTGTGGTATTAGCCCCAGTCTAACCATAAGAAAAATATCAGACAAACCCAATTTGAGGAACATTCTACAAAATATGAGTGTTCCTCAAAATTGTCAAGATATGATAAACAATGACAATGAGACTGTCATAGTATCCTCTGTGGGATCCTAGAAAAGAGAAAGGGCCTCAGTGGAAAAACTAGTAAAATCTGAATAAAATCTTGAGTTTAGTTGGCAGTAACATAGATGATAAATACACCATGGTAGGGGCTGATTTTCTGCTTCCCTTCCCAAATTCAGATGTTGAAGTCCTAACCCTCAATACCTCAAATGTAACTGTATTTGGAGACAGATAGGTCTTTTAAAGAGGTGATTAAGTTAAAATGAGGCCTTACATCCAATCCCATTAGTGTTCTCGCTGGAAGAGATGATGACAAATGAAAAGCCACAGAAAACACTAAATTAGTCATAAAACCGATTATTTAATTGAAGCTATAAAAAAAAGGCAGTATAAGTGATAAAATAATTAGGAAAGAATATTCAGCGTGTTTCAAAAGATTTAAAATAGCAGGACATTTTACAAAAAGTTGTACAGGAAATAAAATTCTTAAACTATACGTAGAAACATTACAGAGTATTTTATAAAATACAAAGACAGAAATATAAAAGGACTATGATGCTGTAAATCTGAAAACTACTAATAATGGCCAACTATTTAGGTTTAAATTTACAGTTCCTGGGTATAAGAATCATATTATTATACACATCTCCCAAACCAGTAGGTAGTATTTTCCAATTAACCATGTGTGGTATCATCTTCTACAAAGTCTTTGGCCATCTCTGCTGTGATCACATCAATATGGCTAACCTATGGAATAAATGTTAAATACATCAGTGTTTGCAATGTATAGGGTAATAATATATACAGCCTATCACCTATATTTTATATATCAAGTAAAATAATTCTGAAGCACCGACTCATAAAACTTTTATTTACTGGCTGGGCACGGTGGCTCACGCCTGTAATCCCAGCACTTTGGGAGGCCGAGGTGGCTGGATCACGAGGTCAGGAGTTCAAGGCCAGCCTGGCCAAGATGGTGAAACCCTGTCTCTACTAAAAACACAAAAATTAGCCAGGCATGGTGGCAGGCGCCTGTAATCCCAGCTACTCAGGAGGCTGAGGCAGGAGAATTGCTTAAACCCAGGGGGCGGAGGTTGCAGTGGCCAAGACTGAGCCACTGCATTCGAGCCTGGGTGACAGAGTGAGACTCTGTCTCCAAAAAAAAAAAACACCCTTTATTTACAGTGGTGTTCAATGCATGGATTTTTAAAAAATATGTATTTTAATGCTCAGAAAAAATAAATACCATGCCTAAACAGGTAAGCTACCTTTTTGTTCACTTTCTATTACTTTGCTATTTCATCAAGAATTTTAAGGTTGAGAAGATATCCATGAAGAGCTGTGCAGTCCATACAAATGAACTTTTGTAATTGTTAAAGACTGTGCATTACAGAAGCATTGAACAGACTGGACAGAAAGATATTGTTTGTTAATGCCAATCAAAATAAAACCAATGCAATACCATAAAATACTGCTAAACTTCATAGTTACCTGAATGAAAAGTTTTTTCTTTACAAAGACATCAGATAAGCAATGACTTTCTAAGTTTTCTTTCACTATTTAAGTAACATAAAACCAGAATTCAGCAAACATAATGGATTAAATACAAACTTAAACTCCAAGTAAAATAAAATTACCTTGTTTCTGAACTTTACACCATAGAATTTGTCAGCTGACTCCAGCAGTTCAGGCCTAAAAGTAGTTGTAATAAACTGAGCATGTACAGCAAGTTCCATAATCATATCTGTAAAAAGAAAATAGTGCTTTAACAAATTTCTCTTTTCAGCAGATCTGAAAATTTAAAAAGCAACTATCTTTACTCTTACTAAAATTCAAAACTGCTTGTTTTTTCATACATACATCAGCAATTACTACCAGCTTATTGTGAAATACAAAACCAAAACTGTACTGAAACTGTACCTGACACAGCCTTTCTGTGCTGAGCATCCAAAGCCTGGTCAATCTCATCAAACAAGTAAAAAGGAGCGGGGTCACATTTCTGAATGGCAAAAATCAGAGCAAGGGCTACCAAGGATTTCTGTCCACCTGAAAGCTGTTGCATTTCTCTCATTTCACCTTGTTTTCCTGTAAATGACACCTAAGAATAAACATATGAGTTAATATCCTAAAGGGTGGAATCACCATCTCTCAAAAATAACTTGAGAAATATAATGCACCAATCAGATTTGCAAAAGATACTATAAATTCTATTATGGTAATGCTTTGAGGAAAATGGAATGTAAAGGTATTTTACCCTAATTCCAACTCCAGTAAACTGGTCAACTGATGGGACACTGCTTTGTGAGCCAGAACCTCTCTCACTTTCACCACTCCCTTCTCCTTCATCTTGAGACTGACTGCCCTCCACATCTCCTTTCTTCATCACCAAAGTAGCTTTGCCACCAGGTACTAACTTCTGGAATACTTCACTGAAGTTCTTGGATACCTTAAAAAAAAAAAAAGATTGAAATATAAATTTCGTTAGGTAGAATTATACATACAACTTAAGTAAAAGATTTAAAAGCAACCAATTATTTTTTAATCTTAACAATAACAGACTGGATCCTTCTAAGGGCTGCGTGAAACATTCAAGTTACTGTATGTTAACCTATATGCTGGATTTGTTCACATGTATTAGATCTACCTGTTAATGAGGAAAAAAAGCTTTAAAATCTTTACAAACTAAGGCCTGAAGCTTTGGTCCTGTGTATGTTTTAACTATAAAGCAAAACACACCTGTTTGAAAGTTAACTGAATAGCTTCATATTTCCGAAGTTCAAGTACATTCATCAGCTCCATGATTGATTTGTAACCTCTATCTAACTCTTCTTGTCGCTTTATTAACTTTTCTTTCTGCTCAGAGAAATTTACAAACTGATCCAAAGCCTTTTTGTTAACATGGCTATACTTCTTTAATTCAGTGTTGCACTGCTCAAGTTTTCGAAACAACTATAAAAAGAAAAAGTATGTATTAATATAAATAAATTTACATACCAAGCAATTTGTAACAAGACTTCTTATTTAAAACCAACCTGTTTGAGGCTCAGTGTCTGGTACTTTTCAAATGCTTCCTGGGGTAGTGATCCGAGTTCTCGGATTTTCTTCATACACTCTTCTTTCTTCTTCAATAGCATGCCTTGCCGATTTGTCATCTTTTCCAGTTCTTTAGTATCATGATTTATAGCATCCATATGTTCTTTTTCCATATTTTTCCAGCGCTCCATACTCTTTTGAAGCTCCTTAATTCCAGCTTCTGTTTTATCAATGGAATTGTCCAAATCTAAGATGGAGAAAAAAACAAAATTAGGCTCTAATACCTTTATTATTTTTATTCTTTTTTAGAGACAGGGTTTCACCATGTTGGTCAGGCTGGTCTTGAACGCCTGACCTTGTGATCCGCCCACCTCAGCCTCCCAAAGTGCTGGGATTACAGGCGTGAGCCACTGCACCCTATTTTAAAGCCAGTGTTATAGCATTTGAGTAAAGATTTTCATGGTCAAACCTACCACAATAGGTTTTAGGTTTTATCAGTGTTTAACATTTTCTGTGAAAATTTATGAACCACTTAAGTCAGTCCAAAATTAGGAGTTTATATGAGTCATTCAAATATATAATTTTCATTATTCAATGTTATTGCTTATAAACTAAAATTATTTTCTTAGCAACTAAGTGATAACAAACGAGTCAGGTATTTCATATTTTATTAACAAAATGAATCCTTTATGGTCTCAAAATTGTCACAAACATTTCAGTAAAACTAAAAGTTACTATTTATAGTCAACTTACAAAATTCCATTCACACATTGTTTATAATGATGGAACATCATTAGTACAAGCTTCTGCCTATTTGAACATTCTGTTCTGTAATAAACAAAATTTTACTACATAAAAATTCACCTTCTGATCGTGCCATAGTGTCTTTCACTCTTTTATTGATGGCTTCAAGTTCTGATGTTGTGGCAGTGAGAACAGTACCCCCTTCTGTCTCCCTCAGCTCATTAAGTTCCTATAACAAAAAATACAAATTCTGTTTGTTAGTTTCAAATGTTATGACTGCCAACATTTTATATAGCTATTGTCTGAATAAACTTTCAAGAAAACCAAAAGATACACATAATTCATATAATTGCAAATACTTTAAGTATCCATTAAAGGGAAGAAAAAATGACATAATTACTAGAAAATTTCCAAGCATCTAACTACCGTGAAAATATTAACATTTACTAAGTACTTAAAATGTGCCAGGATAGCAATTATATAAAACAAGTACTATAATGCTTATTTTACACAAGAAACTGAGGCTTACAAATACTACATGACTTGTCCAAAATCACACACTAGGGAACAGTACTAGAAGTCCAACCCAAGGCCCACAAACAGTAAGCTTTCTGTCCCCAAAGCCCACGCTTTCAATCAGAGCCTCTGATATAACCACTTGCCATAAGTTATGGTCATCAAAGAGCCCATAAAACACACACATGGACACACCTGTTCTACTTGGTCCAAGCGTTTTCTCAGATTCTCATTGAGATAAGTCTCTACTCGAGTAATAATACCTTCTAATTTAATTCTTTCATTTAGTAACTGTCTGTTTTCCTAGAAATAAGAAGAAAAAATTAGTTGTCTTCATAAGCATGCACATTTCATATACAGGAATATTGCTCATCTGCTGTCCTATTATGCTCACATGCGCTGAAATGAAGTTTAATACTTTATATTCTTCAAAATAGCCCTATGCTTCATTTTTCTCTCATTAATTCATGTTTCTGTGCCTGGCATTTTATAAGGGATGCTGTCAAAACCAGTTTCTTTTCCTGCTATTCATTTTTTAGAATCGGTGTTGGTGGTTTACACCTATGCATTTAAAAAAATCAACTATTAAAATGTTTAATCAAAACATTAAATCTGTAAAGGTATTAAGTATGGCAAGGCTAACAAGCTCAAATTTACTAATAGCAATACTTACAACTAATAAGTAATGCTAATTAACTAAATTGTAAGGAAATGAAAACTTCTTGTATAATCCTAACCTAGCTAGAATGGTTTAGAAAAACAAAATCTTATTTACTCTTATGGGTATTAAAAGTTCAAGCCTCGTTTTAGTATTTTCTCAGTTGTTACTTCCCTAGTTAGCAAGAAAGTTACTTTCCACAGTAGCCTCTCAGCTGTACTTGCCTGCTGAAGTTGACGAATCTCATCATTCAGTGCATCTACTCTCTTCTGATCTTCCAGACTCAGTTGAGAAAGCAAATCAGTTCCCAGTTCTGCTTTCAATGACTCTCTGGTAGACTCCATAGCGTGCAAGCTTGCCTCCAAACTCTGCAAGCTACGTTGCTGTATGATGTTATCCATTTATTAATAAGGTATTAGCCACTGTATTACTTATAGTGAAAATTTTAAAACAATATATTTGATGTGAGCTAAATACACAGTCATATCAACTCAAATATTAGGTGCCTATTAATTTGGTAATTAGAACTCTAGCAACAAGAAAAATATGATGTAATAGGTTGGGTGGGACAGAGTGGAACAGATCATATTCCATGATTATACAAAAATCTTCAGGCATATAAGAACAAAAAGTAGTCAGAATGTGTTGGGATGATACAACTGTAGGTACATCTTTATTTTTTCAAGCTCTTTCAACTTTAGTATTATAATGTACTACATAAAATTTGTCAAAACTGTCAAGTTTATGAGACCAGTAACATACTATCACTTGTAAGTTTGCTTCCTAATTGTAATACAATCTGGACAAAATGGAATCAAATATTCAACTAATTCCATAGAGCTTCAGACAAAAATGGTTACAAAAACTGACCATCAGACAGTACTGTCATAGCTTCAAATGCCTATTTGTTCAATGAAGGTGGAAAGTTTGAACGTGCCAACAATAGGAGACTCTGGATATCTACAGATTTAAGAATGGTAAAACAGATGAGATATCCAAAAGGACAGGTCCAGCCCCGGCACAGTGGCTCACGCCTGTAATTCCAACACTCTGGAAGGCCCAGGCAGGGGATCACCTGAGGTCAGAAGTTTGAGATCAGCTGGTGAACCTCATCTCTACTAAAAATACAAAATTAGCCAGCGGTGGTGGCAAACATCCGCAGTCCCAGCTTCTCAGGAGGCTGAGACAGGAAAATTGTTGAGCCAAGATTGCACCACTGCACTCTAGCCCAGGTGAGACAAAGCAAGACTGTCTCCCAAAAAAAAAACAAACAAAAAAAAAAAACAGGTCCAAACAAAAATGAAACATGTAAAATTCGAGGACAACTCATATAATGTATGATCCATATAATTAATATATAACAATTGATCTATAACCAAAGATATACTTACGAACCTTAGGCATGAAGGTTTTCTCTGACTGCTGCCTCTTCTCTTTTAGCATCTTCATTTCTGATAATATGCTATCTCTAGAGGCTTTAAATTTCCTTTGCTGGGTCTCAATCTGTTGCATTTGGTTCATCAACTGATCAATTTCGTTATTAATCCATATACAAGGCTAAGGAAAATTCTCTCTAGGTTGTAAATATATCACATGTTCTAAATTCTCTTCAGACATATTACGGTGTATCCCTTCCTTTTCTTTACCCCCAAATAAGTATGTCCTCAAATTTGTGGACCAAAACAATGTTGAACTGTATTACTCAAAATGCCTTCAATCATAAAGAAGTTTAAAACATTTCACCCTACCATTTCACTCTTAGAATAGCATGTATTCTGTTTTACTAAAAGCTATACAAAACAAATTCTTGGAAAACTATAAGGGCTAGGTGACACTGAATAAATGTCTTTTTTTTTTAAAGGCTAGGTTAAATCTAACAATATTACATAGTTTTAAGTATCTTTTCTTTCAACAAATATTTACTGTTATTATGCTTAAGGCACTATGTTAAGGGCTTATGTACAAAGAGTAGTTCTTGCCATATGTGGAAGAAATTCAATCTAGCTGGATTATCAAATACAGGAAGACAGCTGGTATACACTGCCAACATCCGCCTTTTCTTCAGTATTTCCCCATACTCTCTTGGTGTTAACATCTTGCCAAATTTAGGCAGTTCTTTAAAGTGTGATATGCAGACCCCTGCAAGGCCAAAGCTCAGGTGCTTATTTTTCTTTTTCTGTGCTTGCACCA
Source organism: Cacajao melanocephalus (assembly GCA_963573385.1). NCBI lineage: Eukaryota > Metazoa > Chordata > Mammalia > Primates > Pitheciidae > Cacajao > Cacajao melanocephalus. Next base: position 58,563 of record CAUYLG010024122.1, read on the forward strand.
ATAGCACAGAAGTTATAAATCTGCAGTTTTTAAAAAATGCCAGTTTCAGGAGGCTGAGGCACAAGAATCACTTGAACCCGGGAGGCGGATGTTGCAGCGAGCCAAGAGCATGCCACTGCACTCCAGCCTGCGACAGAGCAAGACTCCGTTTAAAAAAAAAGAAAAAAAAAGTTTCACTTGCCTGTAAATCATTAATCATTAACTTTTATCTATTCTTGATGCTTAAGTATCTGTGTTTTTCAACTTGTACGGCAAAATGGGAAGCACACAAAAAGTACTTTGTCTCATCCAAGGCACCTTGGTGGTTTTAAGAAAATGCACATGCACAACTCTCATTGGTGAGCTGAACTAACCATTCCTCATGCAGCACCATTTTTATGTGAAAAAAACTATGGGTAATCAGACTTAGGTATCTGACAGCCATTTCCTCCACTACCATTAAATCTGCACTGAATTTATTTCAAGACAGTAAAATCTAGCAGACATTTTTTACTCCTCCCCACCTTTTTTTTTTTTTTTTGACAAGGTCTCAATCTGTCACCCAGGGTAGAGTACAGTGGTGTGATCTCAGCTCACTGCAACCTCCACCTTGCAAGCTCAAGTGATCTTCCTGCCTCAGCCTCCTAAATAGCTGGGACTACAGGCCTGTGCCACCACACAAGTATTATAAACTGCTAGTCCTTATATATTTGACTTCTAAGCAGTATGTAGCATTACTGATGCCTCCCACTCTCTTCCTTAAAACACTGTCTCTTGCTTACATAAACAGGAAAAAAAAAAATGCATTACCGAGGTTTTTCTTGTACAATTCACTGACTGATCCTTCTCAGTTTCCTCTTTTTTTTTTTTTGCCTGATACAACCTTTATTTTGGTGTTCCATGGGTTATTTTCTTCCAAAAGTGACTCACTGGTATTAGCTATTTAACACTTAAGCGAAGAATCATTAAAATAGCTTTTAGAGTCTTTTCCTTAGTCTTCAAAATCTAAACAAACATAAGCTCTTGAACTTAAACACAAAAAATTTTTCATGTATGTGAAAAAACAAGATTATATATGACAGCCAAAACACAGTTCTTTCCTCACAGTATCTATCATTATGCACAAAACAAAAAGATATTTTCAATATTTCTGCGCAGGTTTTCATTGAGCTTTGCTTCAAGCTCACCTAGTTCTTCTTCTGCTTTTCTAACATCTTTTTGCAATTCAAGTCGAGACTTCCTTGTGTCATAATAACCTCCAGTTAGAGCACCCCGATGACTGACTTGGTCACCTATAAAGAAAACGTATGTACTAAGTCTGTTTAACATTTTGATTCAATGACAAAATGACTTTTAATGAAATAACTAACCTACAGGCTTTAACTACATGAGAACTGAAAATAATTTAAACCAGCCTGAAAAAAACGTATATACTGGAGGTTCTTAACCTGGATTCCAAAGATAAAATTCAGAAGATCTGTAATTTGAGTAGGAAAAGAATTTACATCTTTATTTTTATTAACCTCAAAATGAGATTTAACATTTCCATCTATAATGAACAGGACAAGAATCACAGTAGTAGTATTAGCACCTGTGACATTGTTACCAAAAGAAGAGCTATTTTCATATCGGAATACACTTGTCAGATCTCAAAATATTGTTTACATGCATGAGTACTTCAAATTTATGGTAGTTATTAGACCTACTACTAATTCTTGGTTTTTGAATACATTAAAGAATTATATGATTTTAAATATTGTGGTAACTATGCCAATATAATTTACTTCCTTTGTGATCCGAAGTATTTTAATTTATGCATTAAAAATTATGTTGAATGTAGCTTTGTTGTAGAAAATAAAGTAAAAAGAAATTGTGAGGAAGAATCCATAGGCTTCAAATAGCCAAAGGAGTCCACACTACCTAAAAGATTAAGAACCCCTGCTATATACCAAATGATTACACTTCAGAGACATCAACTAAATATCAAGTATGAATCTTGTCTGGACTCCTAATTGAACAAACCAACTATTTTAAAAATGGTAGAATAATTGGGAATAATTTTTTTTTTTTTTTAAAAACAGGGTCTGGCTCTGTCACCCAGGCTGGAGTGCAGGTGTGATCTCGGCTGACTGCAGCCTCTACCTCCCGGGTTTAAGCCATTCTCATGCCTCAGCCTCCTGAGTAGTTGGGATTACAGGTGTGTGCCACCACACCTGGCTAATTTTTTTGTATTTTTAGTAGAGATGGGGTTTTGCCATGCTGGCTAGGCCGATCTTGAATGGCTAGCCTCAAGTAATCCGCCTGCCTCGCCCTCCCAAACTGCTGGGGTTACAAGCGTGAGCCACCATGCCTGGTCAAAGGCGAAGGATGAATTTTTCAAATACTCTCAAAACCAGAATGCCTCCAAAATACTGTAAGATACATTCATCAGACCCGCATACAGCTCAGGATGACATATTACATAGATTGTATGTTTTAAATGATTTGTTAGAATTAATCTGTTTAAAGCTAAGAATTACTACAAACCTTCCAAAGTAATGCAGTCCATAGTGAAAGCACGGGCCAGCTGGGTTGAAACTTCCATGCTACGACAAATAAGAGTCTTTCCAAACACATGTTTGAAAGCTTTGTCAAATCTGGGATTGTACCTCAGTTTACTGATCATAGGAATGGCATCCTAAAAATGAAAATACTTTGTCAACAAAGAGATCACAACATAGTTAACTAAAAACTTAGAATTACAAAATTACATCTTTATGAAATACAAATGAACCACAAACACCATTATATTTCAAAACTCTTGGGGTTTTTCCTGAAGTAGTGAGAAGACTCATTCCACTAGAATATCCTAGTAATTTTGCTCATGTAATCAAGGTTTTCAATAGTAGGGCATAATAGTGTTAAAGAGCTTAGTAGTTCTGAAGCTAGACTAACTAAATTTCAAATACTGGTTTCAGCATTTATCAGATGTGTGCTGTGGACAAACTGCTTAACTTCCTCAGATAATACTTTACCTACAACACTGTATGTAATACATACCTTCCTCATAAAGTTGTGAAGACTAAATGAGTTAATATACACAAAACATAGGATAGTATCTCTCACATAAAAGGGCTAAATAGTATTTCCTCAAAATGTTTCAATTTTATATATCTAAATTAGATATTCAGGAAAATATTTTGTCAGATAAAATTTCATTTTTTCTCTCCTAAACTATCAGAACAGGATTTTTAGAATTTTTTTAAATTATGAAAATATATCCCAATACAGAAAAATGTAGTAAGTGTTCCATGTAAATTAACAAACAACACCAACATCACCACCACAAAGCACAATAGAATGCTGCTGACACGGATTCTGGAAGCCATGAGTGTGCTCCTTTCCTAATCACATAGCAGTTACCTATAGTGGTTACCTGCCAGAAGTGACCACTGCCAGGACTGTGCTGATCACTTTCTTGTACTTCCTAGTTCTATCATCCAAATTTACTTTTTTATTTTTTTGAGATGGAGTCTTGCTCTGTTGCCAGGATGAAGTACAGTGGCGTGATCTTGCTCACTGTAACCTCAACCTCCTGGGTTCAAGCGAGCCTCCCGCCTCAGCCTCCCAAATAGCTGGGATTACGGGTGGCCACCACCATGTCCAGCTAATTTTTCATATTTTTAGTAGAGATAGAGTTTTACCATGTTGGCCAGGCTGATCTTGAACTCCTGACCTCAGGTGATCCACCCACCTTGGCCTCCCTAAGTGCAGGGATTACAGGCATGAGCCACGGAGCCCAGCCCTCATCTAAGTTTAGTTTTGTTAAGTGGTGTAAATGGAACCATGCTACATGTATTCCTTTGTGTCTCATTCCATTCATACATCATTTTTGAGACTCAATTTTTCTTTCCCAAACTTCAAAGACAATTTGCAGATGTGATAGCAGAAAAAGCTAGATCTTTTGGTAGTTTCCAATATTTTTAATGTTCCACTTTAATTACTGATCATTCCCATGGGGTTTCAGCTTTAACTTCAGAGGATGGTAAAACAGTTGATATTACCATCAACATTCTGAAGTCAAGTACCTCAAAGCAATTACATTCTTCCAAGAATGGTGTCTGAGATTAAAAGTGTACTAGCTAGTAACAAAAGCAATATTATGCTTCCAGAGTCTATCACCTTACTAGCCATTTTTTCATTTAATTTATAAACTATTTTTAAAGTAAAATTTTACATGACAGTTCCTTGGGGATTTTTCTCCAACTCCCTAACCTTAATGATGTCACTCCCAGACATGCTCTCAAAGTATCTGTACTTATGCTTCTAACACTGCACATTTGCAATGATTTGTTTTATATCTTGGCTTTTTTCTTTTTAAAGAGACAGGGTCTTGCTCTGTTGCCCAGGCTGGTCTAGACCGCCTGGGCTCAAACGATCCTTCCACCCCAGCCTCCCAAGTAGTTGGGATTACCAGCGTGCACCACCACATCCAACATGGCTGTGACTTCTGTCTCCCTCCCTAAAACCCACTCAGTATTATGGCCCATGGCAAGACAGGTATGGTTAGACCACTGAATCCCAGTGAATAATGCCTGGGCACTAGCATGTGTTAGACTATGTGATTAAAAAGTAACCTAATAAAAGAGAGACCTTATCACACATTGACTCACATTAGTTTCAGGATAGGCAGTATCCCTGACATCTAACTTGTTAAGAGGTAGAAAAGTAACCTCTCCAGGAAGATTCATTTTATTAAACTCCATTAAAATCTTCGTGCTGACTTCATCTGAATCAACAATGTGATAAAATAACCTAAATATAAACAGAGTAAGACATATCTTTGTTGTTACATTTTATTTTTTGAGACAGGGTCTCCCCACGTTGCCCAAACTAGTCTCAAACTCCTAGGGTCAAGCAGTCCTCCCACCTCGGCCTCCTGCGCAGCTGGGACTACAGGTGTGCACTATTAAAGTTTTATAAACACTTAAGCATCAAACAATTAACTTTTTTCCTATATAATCCAAATAATTTTGGAAAAAAATAAGACCACTTTAAAAATTCCAATGGTGGGGAAGGAGAAAGCCCCAGAAGGGGAAAATTCTAGCTTCTATAATTAGGAACAAATACTTAACAACTACTTCTTTAATTAAGTAAGGAACTGAGGATATAAAAAGATAATGGAAGACATATTGCACAAAAACTACAAAAGTTGTTTCTTAGGCTATTCTTATTCCCTATTCTAAAAATGCTAAATATCAAACAAAAGATTTAACCTGTTTCCAGCAGTGACTTCCACGCATGTGTAGAAAGCTGGTTCACATTCAAAGTTATTCATCACAATGCCATGATAGCCATTTTGAACATGTTGGTTTATTCCTTTTCGACGAAAGTGGTCTAGCACTTTGTTTATGCTGTCTATTCCATTTAAAATGGCCTGTAAATTGTCAGAAGTGAAAAATATTAAAATAGCACCACCAGTGGCACTCCTGCTAAGAAATGAGCCCACAACACCATAACATTACCAGTGATAAAACTAAACATCCTCTCCAACAAACACATCACCACCTCACAATATGCCAACTATATGTTAACACCTTATATGATAGATTCTGTTCTGTAACAGTAGCGTTAAAAATGGGCTCTTTATCTGAAAATCAAAAGTGCTACTATTAATAGTATGTGTAGTAATAAAACTAATCTCTATCATTTCATATTTAGAAGATAATTTAGACTCTACTCCTATTTATCACTTGGAACCCATGACCTACACCTTTTGAAAGGTAGTAACTTCTTATGTAACAACTCAATGACTCAGTGTAAACAGAGGTGATGAATCACCTTTCCCGTTGCCGCTCTAAGAAGTTGTTGCTTCTTTTCAAGATCTTCTCTTTTAGCAGCAAGTGCTTGCTGTTCTGCATTCTCTTCTCTCCACAAGTAACTAATCAATAAAAATTAGACTGTCTTTAACTTTAAACACATATGAGGATGCATGAACAGTATACAGTTTAGAATCAAATAGAGAAAACAAGCCTGTACAGTTAATCTGTAACTTAAAGACCACATAACATCTTGCAACATTACTCAAAAAATTAATGCGTATCTTAGTCTATACTAACTTTCTTTCACTTTGTAATTCATCTTTCTTATTTTTTACTTCATAATATTTTCTGTCCAGTTCTTCCACTCGAGCTTTGACTTCATTAAGATCCTGGTCCAGTTTCTAGGGAAATAAAAGTAATTCAAATTTAAAATTCAGTTTCATAAAACTAATCCACAGTGACAGAAAGCAGATCAGTGATTGCAAAAGGATGGTGGAGGAGACAAAAGGTGAGGGAGGGAGGAATTAAAAAGGGGTATGGAAAACATTTACGGGTAACAAACATGTTTATTGTCTTAATTGTGGTGATGGTTTTACACATGTATATGTATGTCAAAACTCAGGAAACTGTATACTTTATTTATTTTTGCTACTTTCCTGACTAGGAAAAATGATGTACTTTAAATATGTACAATTTGCTGTATGTCAATTATACCTCAATGACGCTGTAAAAATACAATTTCAGTTTTTAAAAGTTGTCTTTAGGCAAAAGAGCATATCATCAGGAAACACAAACCATTAAATACTCTAAAACATGTTGCTAAAATTAAAGTTTTGTTCATTCGTGATCTAAATCTTCCTATTTCTATAATACACACTCCAGAATTTTAGAAAAAAAAATCTAAGTTATCATAATAGTGCATCACTTTCATACTGCCCCCTCTACACACACAAACAAAACACAAAAACTATTTTCAAATATTTCACATTCAAGAAAAATAAGTTAAAAATGTTAAAAGGTAGAACCTGTAAGTAATCTGTAAGAACCTAATGTTAGGTACTGTTTCCTTAAGGATAGTTAATGAACTTTATCCATTAACTTAGTAAATTATACTGAGCTGAAAAAAATGCAATATCCTCATTGGCTAGAGTTTAAGGAAGCTGACACCTCATCCACTTAATGAAGTTACCAAAGCCCAGTATGTACCAGGCGTTCCTGTAACAACTGGAGAATAATCAAAGACCAAAGCAAACAAAAATCCTTGCCTTCTTGGGAAGCAACAAAACAAGCAAGATAAATCTGAAGATCATCCCTTAGGGTAAGGGCTTCAAACTGCTTCATAAATTACATTCATCTGTTTGTATTATAACTAGTTATTGTCAGATATCAAAGTAATTATAAATATTCCCACAGAGTACTAACAAGTATTAGTCCTCAGTAGTAACATTAACTTTTTGTCCAAAATTGTAATGGACAAAAAGTCAATGTTACTACTAATTCCACTGACAAAAAGTCAATGTTACGACTGAGTCATAAAATCTTGAATAATCAGAATCACTTTTAACATCTTGGATAATGAAACCCTTTAATTCTACACACGAGGAATTTGAGATTCAGTGGTATCTGAAACTATATAAGAGTGAGTAAATTCTGCACGTAAAATTTAACTTTTCTGCAGCAATTACTTAATTCATCCCCAGGCTATCTGAATACATGTATAAAGAAGAGTGTAAACCTTGAAGAGTCAGCTTTCCTAATGTTTCATCTTTTATAGTCCTAAACAAAGATTGTTGTGTTATTAACTAGCATTACAGCTTACAGTATTTCTAAAATCCTACATACTTTTTTTCCAGGTGTAACACTACTAGTGGTTCCCTTTGAGACCACGATGCTACTCAGAACCAATAATAAAGTACGCTACTATGTTAAATTCTAAATGTAGTGTTTTGTAGACTTTATTGAATAATGCATTACAACCTGGAAAAGAAAAAAGAAAACATTTAGTTTGCACTGAAACTATTTAAAAGCTTTCCCTTCTCCACAGCAGTTGCTAGGGCCAACATACCACTAATATCAGTTAGAAAAGTCTAAAAATTTAGTTTGCTAAGTATGTAGGATATGTATCACATAAAAAATAATAAAGCATAATAAAACCACCAAAAAGACATTTCATTTTTCATACTGCAAGCCTTAAATATATACTATGGAAAAATTAGGATTATACCAAGAGGCAAAAGGCCATTTTACATAATGCAATCAGCACTTTAAAATCATCTCTGTCCAATGGCAAAGCTACATCTTTACAAGTGGTAATTTTAATTATGAGAAGTGTGGCTAGAATATTGGAAAATAATAAACTTCAAGAATGACAAAAAATGAATAGATTCTCTCACTGGAGGCTCCTTCAAAAAGGGCATCTGCTGAGGTTGGTGGTTTCATAAACTCAAGAGAAAACTCATCTTATTTTAAGAAAAGGGGTGTAACTATTACAGACCTGCATTAACCCAGGTTTTCCACTCCCTCCACAAAGTGTCACAATTAAAGCCCACAGCACAACTGGACTTCCAAAAACAGTAGGCTACACTCCTGGCAATTTTACCTACCTGTTAAGTTGTTTGTGTTTACAGAGGCTATTATGTTTGCTCCCTACTCATGTTTTTGTTTTGGTTATGTAATTAAACATTAAATAGAGTGAGAATATGAATACAAAGAAAACAGCTGTTTCTCTAAAAACTCCACTGAGGTTTTGGATACAGTCAAAGGTAAGTCACCAAAAACTTAAGTCCTATAAAAGATTAGGGAGAAATAATTATATATGACATACAATTAATAAGTACATAAATATTAATATATGTTCCTTATAACAAATAATTTAAATGTTAAATCACAAAAGTCAAGAAAACTGGTCCAGATTAAAGCACATAAAAGAAACATGAAAACAAAATGTAACACATGATGCTAGAATACCAAAAAGTAAAAGTTTTAAAAAATGTTACTATTAGGTTGTTTTAGACATATATGACATCTTGTTAAAGGTATGTAAGACACACATACTACCAATCCACAAAAACATAGGCTGGGCACAGTGGCTCATGCCTATAATCCCAGCACTTTGAGAGACCAAGGTGGGAGGACTGCTTAAGCCCAAGATTTCGAGACCAGCCTATGCCACAAGGTAAGACCCAGTCTCTACAAAAAAATAAAAATAAAAATTTTGCTAGCTGGGCTGGACACGGTGGCTCACGCTTGTTAATCCCAGCACTTTGGGAAGCAGATAGATCACCTGAGGTAAGGTGTTCTAGACCAGCCTGGCCAACATGGTGAAACCCTGTCTCTACTAAAAATATGAAAATTAGCCAGTCATGGTTTCTAGCTCCTGTAATCCCAGCTACTCAGGAGGCTGAGACAGGAGAACGAATTGAGCCCAGGCAGTGGAGGCTGCAGTGAGCCAAGATCATGCCATTACACTCCAGCCTGAGTGAAGAACAACTCTGTCTCAAAAAAAAAAAAAATTTTTTTTTTTTTGCTGGGCATGGTGGTACATGCCTATGGTCCCAGTTACTTAGGAGTCTAAGGACGGAGGATCACTGAGCCTGATACGATAGTTGGAGGCTGCAGTGAGCTGTGTTTGCACCATTGCACTCCAGATTGGGTGACAGAGTAAGACCCTAACTCAAAAAAATTAGAAATAAATACATACATTTTAATATACTTAATCTAAATAAAGGATCACTGACTTGAATATTCTTTAAAAAAGCAAACTACTATGTACATTAAACTGTTCTGGCCTTTTCTAAATAAGTATCTGTCCTATATTTTAAGAGTAACATGTAGACTGACTTAAAAAGAAAACCTGAAGTAGACAAAACTAAACATGTTTATCTCTTCTGAAAGATTTTTACAAAGCAACTATAAAAGTTCTTACATTATACTGCTCCAGATTTTTCTCTTTATTTGCTTCAGTATCTTCCAAATCCTTATGTATAGCAGCAATCTGTCTTTTCTTGTCATTAATAGCCTGATCTAAAGACTTGAGTTCCTTTTTAATCCACTTATCCCTTTCTTCTTTTGATGTAAACTGGCTTCCTCGACCCTGTTTTGCGTAAAGATCCGTTCTTTCCTGGGTAGCTTGAGCCAATCTACACAAAATAGCAGAGAATGGGTTCAAAAGGAGAATAAGAAATAACCAAGTTTAATTGTCATGAATAATGTCAACTGTACACAGAAACATAAAGCCAATTTTCAAAATGATACAAAAAAAAAGGAATTAAGTGTAAAAAGCAGCTATATATAATTGAGCTCCTTGGACTACCTAGTTTTACATAATATGATGTAGAAAGTTAAAAAAGTTAAAGTGTTGGTGAAAATTCTCAGACCTAGCAATTCCTCGTTCTTCTTTCTCTTTTACACTGTTGAATTTAGGTTCTGTTTCTGCCAGTTCTTTCTGCTTTTCTTCTATTTTTTCAAGCAGCTTCTGCCTCTCTTTTAATAAACGTTTCTGTAAATAAAGCAAACTGCTTTAAACTTTTTGCAAAATTTAAGTCTACCACAAAACGTTTTCTCATGAAAAAAACTTCATAAGAAAACCCACCTGTAACATGAAACTTTAAGAAACAAAAGACAGTACTAAGTTATTACTTGAGTACAAATTATGTTAATGTAGCAAAGCTTTAAAAAAAATTCCAGCACATACCAGTCACAGTAAGGACTGTCTTCTGCAGTTCCTACTCACCTGAACATTTATGTCTTTCATTTTTAGCATTTTCACTTACCCTTTGTTCACTATTGCCTGCCAGTTCATCTTGTAAATCCTTGGCTTTAAGCTCCAACTTAGTCCTCTGCTTAATTTGTTCTTGTCTTTCAGCACTAAGCTGTTCTTTTTCTTCTTTCATAGCTGAAATTTTTGTTTTCAATTCTCTAACTTGGCGTTCAATATCCTATTCAGGAGTATTAAACAGAAAATAAGTCAGGCAATTAGAAGTACAATAGCAGAATTGTAACACCATTAATTCTGTCCCTTTTTCTTTCATTTACACCTTTAGTACTACTTTGTCTTTTCAATATTCAGTTCCTCTAACTCCCCCTTGTGGTTATCACTCCATAATTCTGGTACAAAAGGGCTTACTATGGTCAAAAACATAAGATGGCTAGACATGGTTGTTCAAGCCTATAATCTCAGCACTTAGGGAGGCCCAAGTGGGAGGACTGCTTGAGGCCAGGAGTTTGAGACGGGCCTGGGCAACAATAGGGAGATTCCATCTCTTCAGAAAATAAAAAAATTAGGAGGCTGAGGTGGGAGGATAACTTGAGCTTGGAAGATCAAGGTTGCAGTGAGCTGTGATCTCACCACTGCACTCCACCCTATGCAATGGACTGAGAACCTCTCTTAAAACAACAAAAAAATACTTCAGGAGGCTGAAGCAGAAGAATCACTTGAGTCCAGGACTTTGTGACCAGCCTGGGCAACATGGCAAGACTTAGTCCCTACAGTAAATTTAAAAATTAGACAGGTATGGTGGTACACACTTGTGGTCCCAGCTATTCAAGAAGCTGAAGCAAGAAGATTGCCTGAGCCAGGGAAGTCAAGGCTACAACGAGCCATGATGACACCACTGCACTCCAGCCTAGATGACAGAGCAAGACCCTGTCTCAAAACAAAAAAGTAAGTTAACAGGAACCTTGTTTATAATCTTACCTCCATTTTATCTCTTGCATCCTGTTGAGCATCTCTTAATTGTCTGGATTTTTCTCCACTAGTCTCTCGCTTAGCAGAAAGCTAAGAAAAAAAAAAACAGGTTATCGTATTTAACTCATTTTGTATTTGCTAAATGTTTCGTAACATCTAATAAAAATTCATCTATTAAACCAAAAGTAAAAACTCAAAAAATTTTACAAAAAGTTTAAAATCATTTTTTAACTAGAAAACTGATTTGTATACAAAATGTCAACAACACTAATTACAAAATATATTCTAAAACTACAAGAAGCCTTCAAAATGGCTTTTGCCTCATCTCGTCTGCCTAATACCACCATCGGATTATATTTCAGATAAAACTATATAGCAAGGACCACATGGGTATTTTCCTCAAAAAGAAAAAACTTGCTAATAAATTGAGAGGCTTTTTAAAGTTTCTATTTAAAATTCACTGAAAAGTGTAATTATGGCATGAGTTTAACATATTCATAAAAACAAAATCTGATTTTAAGTGTCAAAGGTAAATATTTTACCTCATCAAGTTTAGCACGAGTCTCGTTAAGTTCCTGATTATAAATGGTATATTCCAGGGCTCGTCTCATTTTATCCCACTTCTGATATTGAGCTAGTTCTTCCTTTTCTTCCTCTAAAGTATGTAATCTCTCTTCAATGTATTTTAACAACTCATTGATTTTTTCCCGTTTGCCCTCTTAAAAGAAATGGAGAGAGGAGTTGAATAAAATTTTTATGTAATATCACTTCTTAAATATACCTTGAATTAAATAATTCTTAAGAACTGTAACATTATTTCTTTAACATTACGTGGTAACCAAAATTAAAATACTAAAATAGCAATTAACCCATTTATGCCAGAGGTTGCAAATTTTGTGTGTGAAAAATCAGACCTTGGTGATGACCTTGAGCTACAGTAGGATACAAGTAACTCCCACAAGCTTAGCATTCGAATAATGGAACACTAAGCATAAATGGGTTAAGATGCTTTATCATGAAAAGCATCAGAGAACAAATTTATACATGGTGACACTGGTTCTTTTGTAACATGTGGTAAGGGCCTCAAATTAAACTTCCTTTTAAAAAGTCAGTGTGCTGGCCAGGCACGATGGCTCATGGCTGTAATCCCAGCACTTTAGGAGGTCAAGGCAGGCGGATCATCTGAGGTCAGGAGTTCGAGACTAGTGTGGACAACATGGTGAAACTCTGTCTCTACTAAAAATGCAAAAATTAGCTGGGCATGGTGGCGGGCACCTGTAATCCCAACTACACTGGGAGGCGGAGGCAGGAGAATCGCTTGAGTCCAGGAGGAAGAGGTTGCAGGAAGCAGACATCACAGCATTGCATTCCAGCCTAGGTGACAGAGCAAGACTCCATCTCAAAAACCAAAAAAAAGTCAGTGTACCTTTCCACAATATTTTTAAAAGCTGCCAGCCAGGCATGGCTCACACCTGTAATCCCAGCACTCTGGGAGCCTGAGGCAGGCGGATCATGAGGTCAGGGGTTCGAGACCAGCCTGACCAACATGGTGAAACCCAGTCTCTACTTAAAAACACAAAAATTAGCCAGGCGTGGTGGTGTGTACCTGTAATCCCAGATACTTAGGAAGCTGAGGCAGAACTGCCTGAACCCAGGAGGTGGAGGCTGCGGTGAGCCAAGAGCACGCCATTGTACTACAGCCTGGGCAACAGACCAAGACTCCATTAAAAAAAAAAAAAAAAAAAGCTGCTAACATCACTGGTGTTATGGATTCTCAATTTTTACTAATAAGAGCATTATCTACTGCTGCTGTATACTGAATACCTACTATGTTCCTATCATGGAGCTGCTCTGCTAAAATAACAGTAATTTGCAACAACAAAAATAAGGCAGAATCACATTTATTTTACCTGTTTCTTTCATTAAAGAGATGCTCTCTTCCTTTCGTTCATCATACACTCTGGTACCAGCTACTTCTCTTAATAGCTTTAATCTCTGAGAATCTGGTGCCGTTGCCATCTGGTTGATCTAAAAATTTTAGAAAAATAATCATTTTATAGCTGTAGCGTCCGTTTAAGAACAAGAACTCCAGGTTGAAAAGATTTTAACACACATGCAGGTTGCGTATCCCTTATACAAAATGGTTAGGAACCAGAAGTGTTACAGATTTTAGATTTTTTCAGGTTTTGGAACATTTGCATTTATACTTACCAGCTGAGCAACCCAAATGCAAAAATTTGAAATCCAAAATGCTCCAACAAGCATTTTCTTTTGAATGTCTTGTCAATATTCAAAAGGTTTCAGATTGTAAAGCATTTTGTATTTCAGACTTTTGAATTTGGAACATGCCAAGTTTTAAGTAGGTTATGACTTGGCCAATGTCATTAGTATAGTACATATGCCTACATATCTGTATCTCTTTTACTTAAATGAAATTTACCAAATAAACTCCAAATACAACTGTTATGTCCACAACTCTCCTTTATGAACAGGCCTAACAAGTGAAAGAGTATCTCACACCACCATCTTTTTCTTAGTCAATATGATGAGGTATAAAAGATGAGCTCCATTCTCAAAAAACGAAGTATTTTTATAAGGGGAAATCATCACTGACTATATATTTTTTTTAAAGCTATATATTAAAAGTACAATTCTCCCTCAGTTTCCATGGAATGTTGATTCTAGGACTCCCTGTAGATACCAAAATCCAAGGATGCTCAAGTCACTTACATAAAATGGCATATTATTTGCACATAACCTATGCACATCCTTCCATATACTTTAAATAATCTCTGCTTACAATGCTTAATACAATGTAAATGCTATGTAAATAGTTACACAGTATTTTTAAACTTGTATTTCTTATTGTTGTACTATTAAATTTTTATTTTAAATATTTCTGATCCATGGTTGGTTGAATTTGCAGATGTGGAACCCACAGATACAGAGGGTTAGTTGTATGACAAAATTGTGTGCTTTAAATATAGAGAGAATGGTACAACTTAAGTTCCATGCAACTTAATATATAACAAGTATCCCTAAACATCAACAGTGATATCACTGCATTAAAAAATTGAAATGATAAGTTACTCTAAGCTAAGAAAATATGGTCTATCAAAACTATCTACATCAAAGAATCATCCTTCAGATCTTCATTATTGAGAGCTCCAATTATATATATCCATTCATGCAATTTACTCACTTAAAAATTATTTATCAGGCCGGCCACAGTGGCTCATGCCTATAATCCCAGCACTTTGGGAGGCCGAGGTGGGCAGATCACAATGTCAGGAGTTCAAGACCAGCCTGACCAACATGGTAAAACCCTGCCTCTACTAAAAATACAAAAATTAGCTGGGTGTGGTGGCGCAGGCCTATAACCCCAGCTACTCAGGAGGCTGAGGCCGGAGAATCACTTGAACCCTGGAGACAGGAGTTGCAGTGAGCCAAGACTGTGCCACTGCACTCCAGCCTGGGTGACGGAGCAAGATTCTGTCTCAAAAAACAAAAAACAAACATATTTATCAAATGGCTACAACATGGGCCACTGCTAGGCACTAGAAAAGAGGAAACAAAGCAGAAAAGGTCCTGCCCTTGTGTAGCTTACATCTAGTGGGAAAAGACAGAAAATAAGTATTATCGTAACAGTGTAATTTAAGTGTTATGAAGAAAAATAAAACAGATTAAGGAAATAAAGCACATAGGGTTGGGGGGAAGACAATGCTTTTAGATGAGGCAATCAAGGATGGCATACAGGCAGAAACTAATATGAAGTAAAAGGGCCTATGCTGAGAGCACACAGATCTCAGTAACGTGCTCTTTCAAATCAGCCTCCATTTAAAAAAATCTCTCTCACAAATAGTAAAATTGGGAAAAAAAAAAACTTGTTCTTCCAGTATATTTTCTAAAACTGAAACTCCATATTCTTCCTAATCACTTCTTCTGACTGCTAACTTTCCAATACATATCTAGGGAAAAAAAGCCTACAGTATAAAATAAGTGAACATTCTTCAAGAATTTTCCCTAGTCCAAAAAAAAGTGGAAGTATTTAAGAAGAGAGAACAATCAGTTTAAAAAGTTTGTAGTTTGGCTGCTATAAAAAATATAATCCCTATTAGGGAAAATAACAGGTAGCATAATGGCAGATTTATGGTAATGTTAGTTTTTCAATATTTTAATTCTATGATAAATAATACAAAAAACAAATATTATAATTTTTTCAAATGTGATTTTTATAGAATTTCTACAATATTCTTAATTATTGCAACTTTCATAATCCAATAATGTCTTCCCACACTTTCACCTCAGTAATACCAGTCACTAGGAAAACAAGATCCGCCTAATCTGCTGAAATCTTCCATCTCAACATGCAATGGATCTATTTGGTACTTTATGGCCATGTAAAAGACACGGCCATTTTTGCTTCAGCTTAACCACTCAAATCAATAAATCAAATTCATCACTCAAGAATTACTCAGAAAACAAATTCTATTAAAAAAGGACATACAATTGCTTTACCTTTCCTTGTTTAACAATATAATAAGGATTGCTTCGGGAAAAACCAGCACTTTCAAGAAGGTTCATCACATCATTTTTCCTGTTGACAATAAAATTACTTTCAGATAAATAATTTTAAAGTACCACTAAGCAATAAGCAGACTAGCCCCTGGGTTAGTAGCATTAGGGAGTAAAGATCAGTAATTAAACCATCTGTATTATTCTCAGAACTTTCTGATTCTTATGTTTATCCACTATATATTGATTTGTTGAAGATGAAGCAAATATTTCTCACATATGAGGCAGGTAAAAGAATAATTTGTTTGTAAGGAAATTATAAACATAAAGAAAAATGTGGGCCAGGCACAGAGTGGCTCAGGCCTGTAATCCCAGCACTCTGAGAAGCCAAGGTAGGTGGATCAAGAGGTCAAGAGTTCAAGACCAGCCTGGCCTACATGGTGAAACCCCATCTCTACTATGAATACAAAAATTAGCCCGGTGTGGTGATGCGTGCCTGTAATCCCAGCTACTTGGGAGGCTGAAGCAGGAGAATCACTTGAACCTGGGAAGCAGAGGCTGAAGTGAGCCAAGATCGCGCCACTGCACTCCAGCCTGGGTGACAAAGCAAGACTGCATCTCAGGGGAAAAGAAAAATACTAGCTGAGTGTGGTAGCTCATGTCTGTAATACCAGCACTTTAAAAACCAGAGGTGGATCGTTTGAGGCCAGGAGTTCGAGACTCACCTGGCCAATATAGCAACACCCAATCTCTATTTAAGTATATATTAAATTAAAAAAAAAAAAGAAAAAGAAAAATGCTTACGTAACCATCTTCTTGTCTAAGAAATACTGATCTTTTTTGGCACCAATAACTCTTCGAAGTGAAACTTCCTCTTTATCAATCTAAGAAAAAATGTAAAAGCCCTAAGTTAATTTAATAGTAAAGAAGAAAACTTTTTAAATAAAGTCATTTTAAAGTCCTTGACCGTAATTATTAACTTTAAAATTTCAATTACTAAAGATAATACTATGAATACTCAATACCCTTGACCATAATTATTAACTTTAAAATTTCAATTACTAAAGATAATACTATGAATACTCAATACTCTTAACCAAGACACTTCTTCACAACAGCTTGTATATTCACATTTGTTAACAGAGTATTCGTTGTCATTTTAAGATCTAATCAGTAGGTAAACTGTGTAATTACTATAGCATAAATGATAAAAGCTTAAAAAGTTTCAAAGTATGAAGAAAATTAGCTACACCAATTAAATTCTCAACATTACTTAAAGAAAAAAACAAGTTACTTACTGGTAACCGGTTGTCTGAATTATCAAAAATAATCTCCACAAAAGCAGAAATAACACGAGGACCAGTACCTTCCTAAAAATGAAAAAAGTGAGAAATCTGCCATTTAATATATTCATATTCTTTAAACATTTCTTAAAAGTCTAGGGCATGATAACAAGTCTGATTCAACTGAGAAAAATTTCTACTAGATTTTTATATATATACACATACACACACTAACGTCTCTGCTGTTTTGGCAAGAGGGATATATACTTTGGGGATATCCCCGGAGGGATAGTATATATCCCTCTTGTCAAAACAGCAGAGACATTAGATTAGGATAACAAAACTAACCAAGCTTTTGATTCTGAACAAAAAATAAGAACTATGCAAGCATGTCAAAGTTAGATATCCTTAAAGTTGATTCTACAGACCACTTTATTAGACTGCAAGACTGGGACCATTTAATTCTATCTATTTGCTAATACACCATGAGGCTCTTCTCTTACAGACTCATCTTAATGCTGGAAAGAAACCCCAATAAATCATGGGATAATTATCAAAAGCCAGTTTTTAAAACATATTTGAGACATTCTACAGTTTTAAATCTATTATAGAAATATACACATTTAACACATTTAAACCAATCTATGACACAAAAACTATGGTTCCAAGTACAGATACCTTCCAGATTCTAGAAACCATTACTATGTAGCTAAATACAATGAAGAACTATACCAAAGAAGTTATTATTTTAATGCCAATCTGAAAAACCTAAAAAGAATTTTTCTATAGGAAATCAATTCTGATTACTGCGCTACAAATTCAAACTAAACAAGGTGGGGAGGGAGACAATAGCTAAACAAAATAACTGCCTATGTGTGAGAAACATTGTTAAGATATATTGAGAAATTTCATTTTCTAGTCTTTAATAAGCAATATTCAAACCGGAAGGATTAATGATATCATTTTATTGTAGTCTTTTATGATTTTCTACCCTAAAATTACTTTGGTCCATTACTCATATTATTATTTTCCACAGCACATTGGTAATATGCCAGTGTCCCAACAAGGTTTCAGGGAGGCATGACTAACATGAATATGAAAACCCAATCATCATGCTTATGAACTACGAAAGGAACCATTTAATAAAATATTCTAACAACTCACATTACTGTAAATATACAGGTGGTTCCTGACTTACAACAGTTCAACTTAACAACGGTAGGAAAGCAATCTAGTCAGTAAAAACTATAATCAAGTACCCATAAAATCACTGTTTTTTTAACTTTCAGCACAGGATTCAATAAATTATATGAGAGATTCAACACTTCATTATAAAACAGACTCTGTGTTAGATCATTCTGCTCAACTCTCAATTGTAGGCTAATGTGCATTTTTGACTTATGGTATTTTCACAGTTTATGATGGGTTTATCACGACATAACCCCACTGTAAGCTGCAGAACATCTCTACTGTTTTTCATACTGGAAAATGATGTTTACAAATATGCCTACAACAACAACTTGTATATTGTTTAGTTTGCAGTGGCTGTTTCTCAATGCTCCCAATTAACTTTTGGTTCTGCATCTTAAAGTTCCTAATCCCCAATCTCAAACTCTTCTTTCCCCTCAGCAAACCTGCTTAAGCTTTTGCAGATCACATCCTTAAACAAATTAGAGAACATATCCATCTATAGGCAAATCCTGTTATTTTCTCCTAACCACTATAAAAATTGGGCTTTTACCTGGCATTAATATGTTAGGCTGAACTTCAAAGCACAGTAATACACTTATGAGATAGATTGTGTCTTGTTCACAAAAAACTGAAACCTGAACAAATGTTTTTTTAACTAGCACGGAAAATTTATTTTTAAAAAAGATATAATATCAACAATGTCTTAAAGCAGTGTCACTCACATGCAATAAAGCCAACCGCTGTTCTGGACGAAGATGACTAAACTCATCACTGAGAACAAACTGAATTGCTGGAAATACAAAAACAACTATTAATATACCCTAAAAAAAAAGGGTTTATGACTTACGTATAACTTCCCATACCTCAATAGAACATTGTGTGTCAGGTAATAGACAATGCAAATAAATTATCTCTTCCATATGGACAAAAGGAAATGCAGAAAATCTGCCTGCACATCAGACTAATCAGGTAGGAAATGATATAAGAAAAATATTGAAAAGTTTTCATGTAAACATTTAAAGTAAGAAAATCAACAGAAAACACCACGATACATGAAAACAGACAAGCGAAACTAAGGTGATACCTCTGGCTCAAAGTGTATACTGATTAGGTTAACATGGTATTTGCTTTTTTCCCCACTAGACGTAAATGGCATGAGTTAAAATCCTTTTTAACAAAACAGGATGTATTTTGAGATATGCTTAAGTGGATACTTTACCAAAAGAAATAAAACTAAAGAAATACAGGGAAATGTTAGAGATGCCCAACTTCTACTATACTTCTTATACTATACTTAGCTTCTTTAAGATGGGGCCGTTCCTGCTTCCATACAGAGTACCTAATTGGACCACCCTACCCAGGAAGTGGAACTCTCTACTCAGCTATTCTGGTCCCAGTCCACCCAAGAGACCTCTGACACTGCATGGGGGGAAGGGGGAAGGGGCACGTGCTCACATCAGCAAGCACATGCATCAGCAAGCACATGCATAAGCAAGCATTAATGTGTGTGTTGTGGACATGGGTGGGGTGGGGAGACTTCACACTGCCCTCATCCCCTAGAGATTCTGAAATACTTCCACTTCAGTCCACTCTCTCATCATTGCCAAATTACAGGACATACAGGCTACAGAGTGCCTTTCAGATTTGTGTGCACAGAAGGGATAGAACCTTTGCTCTTATTAAGTCAGTCCACTAAACGCCCCTTTCCCTCAAGCATTACCCAACTAAAAAGTTCAAATTTTTCAACCTACTCCTTAACAGTCTCATTTTGTTAAAACGTTTTTCTCCTCAAAGGATTTGTTAACAGATGCTTGGTTTAGAAAACATTTTTTACAAGGTGAAATAAGATCAACCATTTTCCAAAACACTACTATCAACTATTCTACTGTATTTACATATATTTTAATATATGCATTTGCAACATTTATAGATCACATTCAAGTTTAAAAAGCATTTTCATACATACTATTGCATTCCATTCTCACAAACCATCTAAGATAGATAGGGCAAACACCCAACATCTCCGTTTTTAAAGTGAAAAGAACAATCTGAGAGGCTCCATGTTCTGCCCAGTCTCACACAGCTAATTAGCCACTGGCTACAAAGTAGAATTCAGATCTGCATACTCTAAACCCTCTAAACTGCAATCCCATGTAAAGTATTTCTTGGGTTTCATGCAGACATAACCTCAGAAAATCAATGATTTTAATAAACTACCTTAAGATACCCAGGTCTTAATATATTTACAATTCAAAAAACAATACCTACCATAAAAAAAGTTACTTTTCCCAGATCCATTTCTGCCCACTGTAAAATTTCAAAAAGTACAAGTTATTTTACATAAAAACCAATAAAATTAAAATTGTTTACCTTTTTAAAAAATACTCAAAATTTTATCTTCCTGTGAATGGAGACTAAAAAACAACAAAGAAAAACTAAAATTTTTAAAATCCAATTTTTAAATACATCTTAACAACTGAAATTAAACACAACAGTGAACAAAAGAAACCAATAAAACAACTATAATCACCAAATGAATGCAATTTTTGTACAGACTGAATAGTTTTTTCTTTAAGGATATTTCATAGTTGATCCTTTGCTCTTACCCAACAGTTTAAGATGAATAGGAATAACTAAATATACTACCCGATTCTTATAATTTATCATATTACAAAGGACTTATAATTCTATTTTAACTATATATGATATATTTAACAATTTAAAGATTCATATATTGCAAACATTCTATACATAAAAGGATATCAAATCCTTTTGATTTTAAATAAGTGTATTTGTTTAGCGAAATTTTCAGTGTTAAAACTCATAAATAACCATGTCGGTCTTCTCAATCTTGAACCAGAAATATCCTGAGCAAATCAACCTCAAAGTTATCACCTTTAATGGAAAGTATATCCCCAAAAGATCATTCATGTCATGCCAGAAAGGAAGTACTTTTTTAAAAAAGGCATACGACGGACACAGGAGCCAGCTTGAAGGGGGCTTTCAGTAGTTAAATCTAGGGGTAATCTGAGCACCAACATAACTAAATAAATTATACATTATTGGTGGGGGAATAATCCATGCATTCATACCAATAATAAAAAGATAAATAAGTAGGTAAGGAAGGAGAAGAATTATCAAATGCCAAGTGGTAAATGTGAAAGTATTGCTGGAAACAAAAAATCATCATTTTGTGACCATCAGAATAAAGGCAAGGGTCATCAACAGATGCTAAATCCAGGCAGAAAGTTTGGTAAGAAGCACAAGATTCACATAGTCCAAAAGCTTTATTAGTTGCAAAGGAAACAATAATACCTACACAGTGGAAACATCAGACTTTGACTGAGTGATCAAAAGTAATATCATCAAGAAGAGGTAGACAGACCTCATGTGCCTCCAGATATGATAGCCTGAGCAGGACACATCATTTATGTCTTAATTCTCAAAAATAACAATGTTATAAAGACAAAGGAAGGCCTCAGAAATGATCCAGATTAAAGGAGACTAAAGAAGCATGACAACTATGCAATACCTGACCTTAAATTAGATCCTGTACTGGCGGGGGAAAAATGCTATGAAGAACATATCTGTCCATAACTGGACAGATGATTATGCATTAAATTTATATAACTTGTAAACTGTACTGTGATTATGAAAAACACTATCCCTCCTCTTACAAAGTATACATTAAAGTCAGAGATAAAGGATCATGGTGTACATAACTTATTCTAAGGAAAAAAACTGTGTCCATAAAGTAGAAATGACAAAGCAAGTGGGGAAAATGTTAATAGGTGAATCTAGGTAGAGGGTTTATGAGTATTCTCTGTACAGCTCCTATTGGGGCAATTTTTCTGTAAATTTGAAACTATTTCTAAATAAATGTTTAAGATGACAATTTGTCATTAAATGAATATTTCAAACCATAATCCATCCATAAATAACTGAAATTTTAAGGATTTTCTTGTAAGAATTACTCCTACCTATAGAGTGGAACATTACATAGCAATTTTAAAGGATGCTGAATAATTAATAAGGAAAGATATTCAAGATTTATCCTGAAGCACAGTAACGGATTACCAACAAGTTACCGGATGAGCCCCTTTTTTCAAAAAAAGGCTTACTTTTAGATGTATACAAAGATTAAAAAGGGACTCAGGTAAACACAGCTTATATGTGGCTCCAAATTCACCTTTCTAAATTCAGGCCTTGGATGCCAATCAATGGAGAGGCTCAGTCTCCTAATGCCTCTGCTAGTTTCAAGCTACCCGAGGAGTATATTCAGGTCCTCCTGAATAGTGAAGACCCAATGGAGGCTATAACTCCTGACTACTTCTGTGTGTGGGTTCCCAGAGCACCACAGTCCAAAAGCCTGGAAGCATTAATGCCAGACATAGAAAACTTTGACAAATGAAAAAGACGGGTGCCAGGAGACAAACCCTTCTCCAAATCTAAATCCATTCCTCTATCACCTGACCTTTCTAAGGAATGGTGAGTCCACAAAGTCTATAAGTTATTTAACATGACTGCAAACCAGCTGTGTCTTCTTTAGAAATCTGTGACCAGCTTTTCCCCTCATTCTTGCCATCAAACTGCACCTCCCACTCGAGTCTTAGCAGCTAAGCCTATCCGTACTGTCTTCTAGGAAACCAGGACAACCACAAATGTGGACTTACTATTAAGAATGGTTACCTCTGAAGAATCATGGTGTGCAGTAAAAAACAAAGAATGGTTATCTCTGGGTAAAAGGATTACAGTTTATCTTAATTTTCTTCCTTTTAGCTTTTCCATAATGTTCTATAATTAACATGTATTTCTTTTGTTAAAAGGTTAGGGGGGAAAAAACCTTAAAAGGGTATGTTTGATGCCTATAACCAACATCAGTACAAGAGAAATTTTTAATAGTCAAAATCATTCAACAATCAAAGTGGTATGCTTTCACCAGATATTTTTAAGGCAAATCTCAATACATACTACTTTTGGTCTTTCTTATATTATTAACGTACCTGGTTTTAAAACATGTTTAATCAGTACTGTCATCTTGGGTTTATTTGTTTTAGTTAAACAATTTTCCTTAGTAAGTAACTGTTATCTAATGCTGCAATCACAGTAATAAAACAGCTACCTGATAACAGCTAAAACAATATTTGATGGACTTTATAGATAAAATGTAATCATTCTAGCTAATAACTTATTTTTAGATCATTTATAAAATCACACACATATTAAGAGACTTACCCATTTTAATGTGCATGTTAAATAATAGAAATCCAGTAATTGTTATTTTTCTACATTTCTAAAGATTTTTGATAGATGAAAAACAATAAGTACCTGTATATAAGCAAAACCCCCATACTTTTATGCCACCCTGTGGCATACCAATTCAACTAGCTGACTTCAGTAGAGCACAAGAGGAAAAAAAGGTATGTCTTCTTTATTCCCAATTACAAGGCCGCTATTGATATACTGAAGGCAAAAAAACACCTGCCTTCAATTTTATCATTTTATACAAAATAAAGTATGATTCTCTAAGGGTCTTCTGGAAACGGTAATACGAATCTCACTCGCGCCAAGACTGAACTGTGTCCCCCGAAACAATTGACACCTTAAACCCAAAGATGACAGTATTTGGAGATGGGGGCCCTTGGGAGATGATTATGGTTAAATAAGGACATGAGGATGGGGCCATGTGAGCACACAGCAAGAGAGCAACTGTCTGTAAGCCAGGAAGAGAGCCTCACCAGAACCTAACCATGCAGGTATCCTGGTCATGTCTGACCTCCAGGACTGCGAGAAAAAAAATCTCTTGTTTAAGCCACCAATCTAGGGTATTTTGTTATGGCTGCCAAAGCAAACTAATATACCTCTTAGCATGGACTCTGTATAGCAAAACTGTATCAATAGCAATGTGTTTTTCCGGTGTCCAGAACCACTCCTTTCATCTATCTTTTAAAAAAGCAGAATGTCAGAAAACATTTTTGTTAGCTGTATCAACAAAATGGACACTACAATCTGAACCGCCTAAAATGACAAAATATTCTCAATAGCAATCACCATTAACCCTTTATCGTCACACTTCCGTAAGGTTTCTCATTTAATCTTCCCAACAGCCCTATGAGACAGGTATCATCTCCACTTTACAAATGAGAAAACTGAAGCTTCTCAGAAAGTCTGAAAAAGAATGTGTGCCACAACTGGGATTTGAGCCCCATTCTGTTATGCTCCAAAGTTCATGCTCTTCCAACCTAGCTACCTGGTCTGTCCTTAGACACTGATTGGGCAGGGGCGGGGAACCCTGGGATCTACTTTGTGAATAAAAATTGTCTGTCTCTGAAATAAGGTAACAGTGAGCATTTTAACTAGGATATATAACATGAACAGAAGCGCTCAAATGCTTTAGCACACTCTTACATATACATACAAGGCTACCCAGATAAAAATGTGTAAGGTAGAGTGTCTTAACCAAACATTTTAAGTTTATAAAAATAAGTAATTCATCAGTGCAATAAGTTATTTCACGCAGAAAAATACATATAACTCTACTTAATATTCAAAGACAATTCCTGTCTCCTTAAGCTAATATACAAATGGACAGAATTTACGTTACCTGTAAAGACTATAAATCTGATCCAGTAAACCAAGAACACTTACCAATCACATTATGTTTTGAACTGAAGGGATCTACAATTGTTTGATCTCTGTAACTTCGAAAACCCTGGATAATCACCTAATAAATAAAAGACATTTTTGAGAAGGCACCCAAAACGAAATAACATACCTTAACATTCTTCTCTTGCATTTCTTTCCCTTCTTGTTTCTCATTTAATGCAATATAGAAAACTTGCAATTTCATATAAGAAAAATTCATTCTGGAAAGTGGTGATTAAAAATCTGCTTTCAAAAAGTCCTTGTATCGGTAACCTTTGCCAATACAACGCTACCGGATTTCGGGGTTTTTTTTGTTTTTTTTTTTTTTTTAGGAGTTATAATTAACCTGTTAAGGACCTTTCAATCAAGAATACTGCGTGAGCTTAACTGGAACACTAAACAATGCAGTCCAATAGCAAACGTCTATCCAGCAGGCCGCCCGGCCCCAGCTCCCGGACTCCAAGACCAGCGAGGGCAGCTTTCAGTCACTCACACCCGCCAGCCAGAAAGAGCCCACGTTCCAAAGAAGGAGTGCTCAGAGCCCGACAGACCCAACAGAAAACCGTTTCCAAGGCTGTGTGCCTGGGCTCGTCTTTGTGGTGGACTCCCGCGCGGGAAGACCATCTTGACAGAAGTAAACAACCGAGGGAGGCGGCGCTCCGCATCCTGCAAGCCAGAGGGTCCCGCTCACTTCGCGGGTTAACCAGGCAGAGGAACGGCCCCCTGCGGTGACAGTGACACCCCAGTCTGTGCCCCCACGGGCGCCCCCGGACCGGGGAGGTCTCCTTTCCACACATCCCACGCACAAGATCCGTGCAAGCCACACCTGCAGGACCACGCAGCCCTTCCCGCCCGCAGCCGCCCTGGCGCGGTGCCCCCGCCAATTCTCCAGCCGCGCGGGAAGGCCCGGTCCCTCCCAGCGGCCCGCCCGCTGGCCCCGTCCACACCTCTCGGTGATCCTGACTCCCCCAGAGGAGCGCCAGCGCGGGGGCCCGAACTGCGGAGGAGCGCCCCAATTCTCCGCAACGCCGCAGCCCGGGCACTCGCGAGGCCGGGGTCCCTCTCCTCCCCCACACAGTCCCTGCCCAGCCCCGGTCCAGCCCGTAGGGAGAGGGAAGAGGCACAAGACTCCTGCCTCAAGGAGCGGTCCTCACTGGCCCAGGACGGGGTGGAGGGACGCAAAGGCCTTACCTGCTTTATGTACATGATTCCGCGCCCCTTGCCGGGAAAGAGACCCACCGGGGAGCAGCAACTGCGCGGCGGCACAGTCGGGT
The DNA here is from genome assembly GCA_963573385.1 of Cacajao melanocephalus. Classification (NCBI taxonomy): domain Eukaryota; kingdom Metazoa; phylum Chordata; class Mammalia; order Primates; family Pitheciidae; genus Cacajao; species Cacajao melanocephalus. The sequence goes on from CAUYLG010024122.1 coordinate 84,937, forward strand.
GAGGCGCCTACGCGACCCCTCCCCCAAAGCGCCGCTTGCTCCCCTCAAGCCAAACAAAATGGCGGCGCCCGTGGAGGAGGAGTCCGCGCCTCGGACGGAACCACATTGCAGCACTCACAGGACGTAGGAGGAGTCAAGTTCAGATCTGCTCTTTCTTTTAGGCAAAACAGGTCTTCCAGAGTGTTGTTTGGTAGATTTCATTTGAATATAGAATTCTGTAGCTAACGCTTTTCTGAGACTTAGTCAAAAGCTCTACTCGGAGAAGCCATGACCATAAGGTTGGCCCGTACCACCTCCGAGCACAGAGCCAATGGTCGCGTCCACAAGGGGGAAAGGGTTCCGCGCCAAAGCCGAGTGGGCGATTCCGAGGGCCCGTAGTGCCGTGGGCTGTGGGCCACGTGATTCCGCTGTGTTTAAAAAAGCGGACCCGCGCGGGCTGTGCCAGTCCTGACACTCGTGGAACGTTGTTGACTGCTGGAATTTTACGTGTGGAGCCCCTGCTGCCCCTTTGTTATCGCTCTTCCTAGAAACGTTTACAGTCTTAGCACGCCCCAAGCTGGTTCCTAACTGCCCACTCGGAGGACAGCCCCGAAGGGACTTGTCAATGCTCGAACATTTGTTTTAGTAATGTGGTAATTAATACCCCTGGGAACTGTTTCTGTTCTGCCATTTGCTATAAATCTAGGGAGATCTGTACAATTGCAACAAAGAGATTTATGTAAGGCTGAAAGCTTTTAATCCAATTTCAAAACAAAAAAAAAAGCCTGAAAGATATTAGGTGCTAGTGGCAACAGTAGGTCTTTCTGATCCCTATCAGTCTTGGGAGAAAAACATTTATTTAGAAAATGGATCTCTGTGTCCGGGGAGGGCAATTAGCGGAGGGACAGCGAGGGGTGGGGAGTTGGGGAGAGATAGCCTAGGGAGAAATGCCAGATATAGGTGATGGGGAGGAAGGCAGCAAATCACGCTGCCATGTGTGTACCTATGCAACAATATTGCATGTTCTTCACATGTACCCCAAAACCTAAAATGCAATTAAAAAAGAAAAAGTCATAAAAAAAAAAAAAAGTTTGGGCTTCACTGGGCTCAGGATACTGCCCTCTAGTGGCCACTGGGCATTTTGTCCCTAGAGCATGAACATAATGTAGATAATTTGATCATGGTCTCTTTGGCTTGGTGTTTACAAATGCAGACATAATGGGTTTCCTGAGGCGAGCCTCGTTAGTTTAATTCCTTGATCAGTTTTCTATCCTGTCTAGTAAACTTACTTCTAATGTCAATTTTACTAAAATTATTTCAGAGAATTTAATTCTGCTTTGTGTAAATTATACAGGGAGGATTGAATACATCTATCAAACTGTATCCATTGTAACTTCTGCCATTGTGAATTTTTGTGTGGCCATTGTTTCTTTCAAATCCAATTTACCTGGACAAATATTTGCAGATCTAAATTTTATTAAGACAATTTGATCTCTCTCTCTCTCTCTCTCTATATATATATATATATACACACACACACATATATACATATGTATACATATATATATATATATATCTTTTAGCTCAAACTGTACAGTGTGGAATTTTAATCATTGTCAGTTCTATTTCATAGAGATTATACCTTCTAATAAACTTCATTATGACTAGGATAAAAAATTGAGAGTTTATATTTATTTTCTTCACTAATTTATTTCAAAATTATGACTAGGCTCCCTGAGACGGTTCTGGTTTGCTCTCTTGTCCAGAGTTGGATGATTGAATTGTAAGTCAGATTCTCCTGTCTGACTCTGATTACTTTGTGTGCTGTGTGTAAGTTGCCTCCTCTGTTGCAGAACATGGGGCTGGGATATCCTCAGGGCACAAATGGTGCAGCAGAGCGTCCTGCCTGGGTTTCCCACTATTAGTCACTCTGCTTACACTCACAGCTATTTTCTTACTGCATTCTCCTTTCTTGTCCTATTTTATAAAGGCTGAAACTGCACCTTAGAGAAGTTAAGGGGCATAATTGGGACTTGAACCTAGGCTTATCCGCATTTAAAGTCCATAGTTTCAACACTGGGCTGCACTATGGTTCACTGTGTTTATGTGTCCAGACAGCCACTCACTGCCTGATGCTATGCAGGATTGGGAAGGGTTGGTTATGGGTCACAGAACATCTGGGCCAGACCTTCCCTGTCACTACACACACACACACACACACACACACACACACACACACACACAGAGAGAGAGAGAGAGAGAACAAATGTGGACACACAAAGGCCCAGGGGAGAGAAGGGATAAGTCCAGGGTCAAATAGATATTGGGTGGTACAGCTGGCTAGACCCATGTATCCAGTCCCCATGCCAGCCCCTAGTAATAGTTACCACCTGGCTTAGTTCAGCTTCCCATACAAAGGTCTGCAAATCTTCTCCAGCTCATTGGGTGGCCAATTTGATGGGGAAACTGGGCAATGTGAGCCACCTGAGACTGGGGACTCCTGAGTCTCACCCTCCTTTATTTCAGAGGAGTCAGGAGAACAAGCATCAGTGATGAGGGCTATTGAATCACTGGCTGGAAGTAACTATGCCTGCCAGTGGCCACATGCCCATCTGGGGCTCTTGTGGCTCTCCGCAGGGTCTGATTTTCTGGTTAGAAGGAGCCAAAAGAATCCTCCAGATCTCATGCCCCTGTTTGTAAGTTGCTGAGCAGGGAGCAGAGGAGAAGGCCACCCTCTCAGTTTGTGGGCCTGAGAACAAGCCTGTGTTGCCTTTACTGTGAATAGTGCATACAGGTCTCTTTGATCCTGAAATGACCACAAAAAGGGCTTTTCTTTTTTGTTGTTATATTTACATTTTCTGATTATATAACGGAAGCTGGTTTATTGTCATGCAGTTTTCTTTTAAAGGGGTTATTTCATAACAACCGTTATAGTTAGAATCATAATAATATGAGAATCACAAAGTGATCTTGTTTTTTCTTTTCTTTCTCAAAAACTCACATTCAAATGAAGAAAGGAAGTGTGGGGCTCAGGGCACAAGAAAACAACTGCAACTGGACCTCATTAGAAGGGAGAGAGCTGGCCAACTAGTAACAGGCTGTGGTGACTTTCCTCCGTGTGGGATTCTGGGGCATCTGTGCTGACAGCACTGACCCTTGACCCCACTGCCCCCCATGACCCCTGCATGGTGACAAATGATCACTGTATATAGGCAGTGGAAGAGGACTTTCAAAATTCCACATCTCGGTTGTTTCACACAAATGCTAAGAAAGGAAGCTCTTTATTTATTTAATTTTATTAATTTATTTTTGAGACAGAGCCTCACTCTGTCACCCAGGCTGGAGTGCAGTGGCTCAATCTTGGCTCACGGCAACCTCCGCCTCCCGAGTTCAAGTGATTCTCCTGCCTTCGTCGCCTAGTGGCTGGGACTACAGGTGCCTACCATTGCGCCCAGCTAATTTTTGTATTTTTAGTAGAGATGGAGTTTCACCATGTTGGCCAGGCTGGCCTTGAACTCCTGACCTTATGAGAGGGGGATTGTGGCCAGACAGTTACTGGGAAAACCTATAGGGTCAGCCAGAGTGCTGTTGCCTCTGCTGCCCTCTCTCTCACTCCCAGGGGTTTGAGCCAGGGGCCCATGGTGCTGGGTTAATCATAAGTTGCTGACTTTGCTCTTTGAAGCTGGAGATACTCCTTTGGTTTTTAAGATTCTAGCTGATATGAGGCCCACAGCCAAGAATCCAGTGCTAATAGAGTGTTTTCAGCAGGTTGGGCAAAGGCAAGCCCAACCCCTTTGCCTGTCTATGTTTTTTGTTGCCTGTTCAGCCCCTTCCTTGTCTTAGCGTCTCAGGCGGACAGCACCTCAGGAGTGTCCCCGGGAGGGTGGGGCTTGCATGATGCCCACCAGCATTCTGGCAGCCTTTGCCATCCAGCCTCCATTAGCAGCAGAGACGGTGGAGAAGGGATGACATTGCGGACCTGCCAGTGAGTCTTCCTTTATCTGATCCATTAGCAGCTGACCTATCAGACTTTATGAGATAAAGATTCCAAAACCCACCCGTGACTCCAAAAGGCTTTCAGCAGAAACAGTTGGTCTGTGTCTCTCTCATAGAGAGCTTTGGGCAGGGAAAGAAGAAATTGCTGTTGCATTACCCAAAAGCATTCTGTAAAAAGACTATTTGTTCTAGGTGCAGTCTCTTTTGCCCGACACCTCTCAGACAGTCAATAATTCCAGTTTGTTTATGATTATCCTTGCTCCCTCCCCCTCCATCTGCCACCGGAATTTGTGCCTCTTGCTGCAGACGCCCCACCGAACGTGGGAGCATCTGTCTCTCTAATGACTGGCCATGGCAATCTTGGCTGTTCAATATGGCTAGATGAAGAAAACATTTAATTCCTACTATATGTGGCACTCCAAAGCCAGATTTGACAACTGTTCCATTGAACACTAGTATTTCACAATTTCCTTAGATAACAAAAAGAAACAGTTCTTACTCCCAGAGGAATATATTTATAAGATGGGAAGTTGATAACTAGGCCACTGGAATGACAATGGTGCCGAAATACACTGTGTATTGACTTTGATGAACGTGCACTGCCTTCTGTGACATAGAATTCTTCCAGTGCCTCATTCTTAGCCTGAAGGACCTGCAAAACTCTTATTGAGAAGCAAGGGCCTGTGTCCTATTTCCTGTGGCCTTCTTGGAGTTGAAGGAGTGAGGAGTGAGGGCTCTTACTGGAGGCATCTGGGACAGGCATGACTGGCAGGTGGACTTCTGAGGTAGGGCTAGGGGAGAGGGAGCTGGGTCAGAAGAAGCTTCATGCAGAGGTGGGGTGCACATAGGGTGGTAAAGGATGGGAGGGTCTTGATAAGGGACAAGTTGAGGGGACAGGGAGGGCAAAGACTTGCAAAGTATTTTCTGCAATGGAAGTGCGCAGTGACCGACTGGGGTACTGGGCGGGGAGCTGCTCAGTGGACAGAGGGAGGGATGTGTTCTCAGGGCTGTAGGCTTCTGACCTTGGTCAGCATAGGCCAGTGGTCACGTGTGGCAGGCAGAGGGCAGGGGTGTCTCGTGCCTCAGCCCTGCAGTTGTGGAGGGAGAGCTCCCAGGACTAATCACGGGGGTGACCATTATTGAAGCCCACCCTGTGCCAGGCAGTGGGTCCCACCTCTGGGTGTGTTTTAGTAGAAGAATCCTAAAGGCCAGTGGCCATGTTGGGAGCTGGGGACAGGGAGGTGGCTGGGCTCGTTGGGGCCCCTGGAGGTGGGCTTCTTACATCCGCTCTAGGGACTTGTTTTCCCTCACACTCCTCTCTCTCATGGGGCCTGACCCGAGCCTGTGATTCAGAGGCACGGCTGCCCTCATCCACAATGATTCTCCTGCTGGTCCCAAACCTTTGATTGTCACTTTTGGGACCTGGGCTGCGACGGAGGGAGTGAAGCTGGGAGTCCGAACATCTTTGTTTCATAAATGGCAGACATCCTCAGAGGCCGGGCAGTGAGGAAATGGGCACAGAAAGAGTGCAGTGATTCTCCAAAAAGGACCGTCCACCAACATTGCGCTTTAATTCACCACTGCTTTGGGCTTTTTAGAATAATTACTTCGTGGAGCAAGCACTTGCCCTGGATTTCGTAGATAATTAGTAGGTCAGGTTACCTACAAGAAAAATTATTTCTTAGGGTCCCTCTGGGTCCTGCACCTTCCAGTACTGTCCTCTCCTGGTGCCACTTTGTGAAAAGGTCACCTAACTCCAACTTGCTTTTTTGGCTCAAAATATGATTCTATCCATCCGCATCCCCAGCCCACCCCTCCCGTTGGTCTTTAGTCAGCTCACACCGTGGTGGAGTGAATTCCTACGGATCTGGATTGGGAGCCCCCTGGGGAGGAGAGGATTCTGTGACCTGTTCCCCTCTGCAGAACACATTTAACTTAAGAAGGAAGTGGCTTAAAAAATTTTTGTGATGAGATTTTCACAATGCCACTTGAGCTGTTGTAATACCTGGCTTAAGCATTTCTGCCCTAAACCCTACTGGAGTCATTTCTAAGGCTCAGCGTGATTTAGTGATGGCACGGTGCTTTTATTTCTGACACCTCCACCTTGCAGCAGGACTGAGAAGACTGACAGTGATTGTGGGAGGGAAGAGCTTGACTGCCACATACATACTACAAGGCTGGTTCCAGCTCTGTCCCCTCAGCAGCGACACAGGCCAGTCATCCCTGCCTTATCCCTTCCACAGGAGATAAAGGCGTAGGAGGCTTTGGAAAGGGCAAAATGTGAACATGTTATTAGGTGTCAGTATCATGTGTCTGGGCCTTGGTTCTTGCTTTCAGCTCGTGGTTGTTATTTCACTGAACAGCTGGACACTTGAACAGGTGTGCACTGCCCAAAGGGGTTCCACTGTAGTGGTAAGTGGCTGAAATCCAGTCTTCACTGCGGTACCAACTGTGTGCCCCTGGGGTTGTATCTGCCCAGGGGCATCACGTTTTCTGATTCATACAAAGTAATAGGCTGGTCGGTGGCACTGGCTAGGAACCCTCCGGCTGGTCTCAGAGTGCAGCATGGTCACTCAAAGGTCCGTGCTTTCTGAATCTCTCCAAGAAAGTGTACCATGCCTTAACTCCATTCACTTTGGCTTCTCATTTGCCCCTTCCCTAAACCGTACCCCCGTCCCCGTTCCCAGTGCCACTTCTCTGATGTTCATTCATCACTGCATTCCGTAAGGGATTCAGAACCCAGTCAGTGGCCTCTATCTTTGAGCACTAACTGGTCAAGATCAGCTCTTCTAACCTATGATCCACCCACAACCAACCCACTCCCAGAGAGTTTCCTCTGCCTCTGACCTGCATGTCCTCCTGACCGAGGCACCAATTGTCCTATCCTTGAGAGGGTGGGTCTGTGTTCATAGCTTCATGCATCTGCTCTTTACCCAAAGCCCCTAGCTTTGCGTCTCTAGCCCTGACTATTACGAGAGAGCTGCTCCTGGAACTCTCTCGCTCATATTCTCAACTCTCTCTGTCTTCTCTCGCCTTCCAAGTGCTTGACTAGGCAGGGCCTGGGGCTGCTGCCTCCACCTTAGGAAGGCCTGACTGGGTCAAATCACAACGTGAAGTGTGCCTGAAATTCAGGAGAAACACTTTAGGGATGACGCTGCTGACGCCAGCCAAGAGCAAAAGACCTCCCAAGCCAGCCAGGCTGCCCAGCTCCCTGAGCAGCTTGCGGGGAGGGGTTGCAGATCACCGGTTAGCAATTCAGGAACTCTTTTTTTGTCTTATTTTTATGTGTGCGTGAGATGGAGTCTTGCTCTGTCACCCAGGCTGGAGTACACTGGCACCATCTCTGCTCACTGCAACCTTTGCCTCCTGGGTTCATGGAATTCTCCTGCCTCAGCCTCCAGAGTAGCTGGGAGAGTTACAGGCATGCACCACCACACCCGGCTAATTTTTTTATATTTTTGGTAGAGACAGGGTTTTGCTGTGTTAGCCAGGCTGGTCTCGAACTCCTGACCTCAAGTGATCCACCTGCCTTGGCCTCCCAAAGTGCTGGGATTTCAGGCATGAGCCACTGGGCCCAGCCTCTCTTTTGTCTCCTATGCTTATATTCCTCCCAGTGACTTTACAAGGGCAGGGAGCAGTTGGTTGAAGACAGGATCTGGGTTTTTAAAACTGAGTGCCTCAGCCATTTAATTGCCTTGGGACTCTCAACCCTTCACCCACTGGATCAATCTGTCTAAAACCATCCTCCAGAGACAGTCCAATACCAGCCCACTCCCAGCTGCCCTCAGGATGTAGCTGAGATCAGAAGCTAGGGAGCAGAGGGAGGAGACAACCGAGGACACAGAGAAGGTTCCCAGCAGCTCCGTAGGTGCTAATAAAATAAAATTAACCCAGATTCATTCTCTAATCACTGATCTTATTAGAGCCTGATTATATAATCTAGCTTGGTTTACATAGTCTCTTAACCTGTTTTTTTTTAATTGGCAATAAAAGATTTTGGCAGCCTCATGTTGGATTTGTACGTCTGGCTGGGGTGGGTGGGCTGAGCCAATATATTGTTAGCATGAATCTGGGAGAACCTGAGGTCTATGTACAATAAGAGGGTGCTACTAACAGTTCTTGGTTTGGGTTATGAGAATTGCCATCGGGATTGGTTAGCATTTCAATGAAAGGTCGCAGAATTACCAGGTGCCACAGCTCTGATAGAATCACTGGATTCGGGTTCTCTGGGGTCGTACTTTAGCTCCTATGGGCCTGCCAAAAATAGCTAAAGTTAGGAAGGAAAACTTAAATTTTTAAATTAAGAATAATTTGTGTGGCAAATTTAGTGCATTGATCTGCCCTGGTGCCCTAGGGTTCTCAGCCCTGCCTTCACTGTGCCCACTGCTGCAGAGGGCAGGAGGCCCCAGGCCTCAAAGTAGGTCTGTAGGAGAAGGTCCACCTTTGAGCGGTATAAACAACAGGCAGAGGTAGCATGACACAGACCAGCCATGGCCTCTAGGCTGGGTGCTCTGTGGCCAAAGAGAAGCTTCTCATCTCCCCTCACAGTGCCCCTGGTGGCCAGGAGGAGTCAGTCATTATGGGCATTTCCTTCAAGCCCCTCAGGTTTCTGGGGCAGTTAGCAAGCACAGTTAGGTATGCTTGCTACTTCACCCTCTGGATGATCTCCTGGATGAGTATTCTCTCATCTGCTGGGTATCCTTAGAGCTAAACCAGGCAGTTCAGCAGTAGGCAATGATTGGCCACTGTTATTTTCAATGGTTCGATTTGCTGTTTTAGGCAAAAACATTTAGACAATTAGGATAGACCTAAATGTCTGTCCAGTTTCTCTTTGCTTTCTTGGTGAAAATGGAATAGTTTTTTGTATACTGGCAATGTCGTTTTTGCAATAAAAGTTTTCTATCTTCTCTGGTTCTTGTTCATTTAGCTTGGAATTGGTGTTTCGTTTGGTCATTGTGAGCAGTTTGTCTGGCTTTCTGAGCCAGAAATTATTTTTTCTGTCTGGGAAAAAAATTATTTTTTCTATCTAGAGTGAATCCCTTCCCTCTGGAAACCTTTCTGCTCACTATTTCTGGAAAGTATTTCTTTCCACATTCAGAAGACAAACTGATTTTTATGATTCAGATATAAAGCACATTTTTTTTTTTTTTGCTTTGTAAGTTTTCAGATGTCCTTTCTAAGAAATATACAAATAGCTGTCTGCTTATGCCTGTCTGAGAGGAGGACAGAACCACACAGTTTCATGAACTTTTGTTTACGATCTCCACTATGCTAAAAAAGAGAGAAAGAGAATCACACACATACTTAAGTGTACTTGCTAACTGATGTGCTCTTCAGAGTAATATATTGTATGCTTTTGAATCTGTGATTTGCAGATCTCAAATCCTTTGGAACGCAGTGACAAGACAGCCTCTAGGACAAAGCCTCATTGTGACTATTTCAAGGATAATGGGGCTGTCTCCACTGAGTAGAGTCCTTAATATTAATTTTCTTTGCTTTATTTTTTAAGGCGTTAAAAAACTTGTTTTGCCCAATCTATTAGCATTCATTCTAGGCTTTGAAAACTAATCCTACTTAGAAAGGAGAGTTTTAAATTTGAAATATGAGGCCTGTATCATGGTGCCTTGAAATCATTAACTGTCCCTTCAATATTAATTGCAGGTATATCCATCACGGGAAACTTGTTTGTCATTAACGTGAGGGGGATGCAAAAGCAAAAGCTCCTGGAACCCCTGCCAGGGTAATGCTGTCACTCAAAACTTTGTTCTGGAATCGATCTGATCTCAGAAATGCGCTGTACCTATTGACAAAATGACAGTTCGTAGTTTTAACAAAGCTGATGAGTGGCAGTTCTAGCAAATGGAGTGGAAGTTGGTTTGTGGATGAATCTGCCAGGCAACTCTGTCCCTGAGCAAAGTTTTTATGAATGAGTCTGATGAGGCTAAGAGGTCAAAGGGCAGGGTAACCTGGAATCCCTATTTAACTCCACATTTCTGCCTAGGAGCTAGTTTATTTGCGATTCAGCCCACTTGCCACAGGCTTGGCCCACTTGAGGAAGGCAACATTTGTGTCTATTTGGGTCTCTGGCTAACAGAACATTAATCTATGTATACACTATGTGTGGATTCTTAAATTTTACCCAGCCCTCTCCTCCCACCAGCAGCTTCTGTGGCTGACTTGTTATGTGCTTATTGAATTATGTGCTATCGATTCCCTGCTAGAGCTGGTGGCTTTTCACCTTTTCACTTTTTGCCCTTATTCAGCTGTTTTGCCTGTTAAATTCTAATCTGGGTCTAAAACGTCCTCCAGTAAAGGCAAAGCTTGAGGATCATCCAGTTGGAAAGGAAGCTAGGTCTATAGAAGGTCCTTGACATATTTCCGCTGAAAAGGCTTTGCCTGCTCTGAGGAGCAAATGCCCTCACTCTGGCAACCTTTCTGCTCATGGCAGGATGGGCTAGCAGTAGGTGTCTCTTTTTAAAATTCAGTTTTTGTTTCTGAAGTAAGCACCCTTGGTTTCTTATAGGATGTCATCTTCCTGGTACAGATGGGAAGAAGGCCAAATCTGGCTCCTCATTACTGAAAACAAAAAACCTTGACCCCACTGTTGACAGCGTTTCCTTGCCTCCAACTCCCAGCCTGTCCCTTTGATGGGCCAGGTAGTTTTACATGGCGATGCAAACCAGGTATGGGAATATCCAATTCACTTTACTTTTCAATATATTCAATCCAGCAAACATTTACTGAGTGTTGGCTCTGTAAAATCACCATGGAAACCCAAGTGGAATCTTTAAAATACTCTAAGGAAATTGTTCTGCGTTCCCACGTCCCATCGACACTTCAGTGAGCAAGAAGGGTGCATCTTCATCCAGGGCATGCCCGCTTGCATTCATCCTGGATGGCAGAAAGCGGGAAACAGATGGAGGAAAATGTGTAAAGCTGATGAGAGGGCTTTTGTCCTGGGTGGTGTAATCTTATGCTCCCAGGGAAGAAGGGTGAGGAGCCAGAGCTTTGATTTCCACTGGAGCAGAGAGATGAGTTTAGTCACAGCTGCCTCTGCTTGATGCTGTCATTGCCCACACACTGTGTACTAGGGCAGACCTACAAAGGAATGTCGTGGTGCCTAGTGACAGCCTTGTCTGCAGCACCACGCAGCACAGCAGGGGCTGTGGGCTACAGAATAGCAGAGCCTGGATTACATGGGGCACTTACCACACAGCAGGAGCTGGTCTCATCCCTGACACAGGGACTAGAAACCACAGTATCATGGTCCTGACTGGGGTCTTACAGGAACCAGTGGATTCCATGAGGCTTGTTTTTAAGAAAGACAGTCATTTCAACTGTGCTTAGAAAAGCTCCAACTTAGAAAAGAGGAAGACGTGGCTTTGGCATTTAAGATCATCATGATGGTTATAAATCTGGGGTTGCAGGTGCCTCCCCTCCCTCCTCCCAGTCAAACTGGCTTTAAAGCATGAAGCAAATGTGCTGGTTCAATGAATAGAAAAGTCCAGATGTAAGTTCAGGTGAGGACTGATCCAGAAACTGAATGATGTCTCCAAAGACAGTTTCTTTCCTAGATGAGTTTCTGCTGGCTGCCAGCTGCTCCTGGGGCCGTGGGCTTCTTCCTCTATGTCTAGCAGGAAGTAGAAACATTTGTATCTCAACTTTCCCCACAGTCCCTGAGATTCACTTTGATTGGACTGGCTTGGGTCACCTGACTACTCCTGAACCAATTGATTGTGGACAGAAGTAGCTCAAAACTCCGTCTCTGGGGTGTGGGAACCAAATGGAAATCAGGAACTGTTGGGGCGGGTTAGATTCAGGAAGGCAGGCAGTGAATATTCATCACAAAAAAGGCATGACTGAGTTTACTCATAGCTTTGCCTGCTAGTATCTTGTTTACAGATAATTATAATGAAGACACCTTAGGTTCATAAATAGCAGCAGCTACCATTTATTTGAGAATTTACCATTAGATCTCTGAGAAGATAATACGTTAATCACTTCATGTGAATTACATTATTTAGTTTTTACACAAATCCCTAAAATTGTTATCTTGTATCATCATCCATCTTTTTGTACAGGTACAGAAACCCGGGTACGGAGAAGTGAATGGATTTGCCTAAAGTCAGAAATGCAGCAAATAGTAGAACCAGCATCTCAGTCCCTGGCCTGTGACTCCAAATCCACGCATTTAAAGGTACTGTACCAGAATCACTATGTTATGCATATTGCAAGGTGAGGATTTTCCAACAACAAAGACTTTGAATCTTTTTATGGTTTTTCTCAAGAAATGCTCTCCAAATTCCTGGGTTCCAGGCCTGTACTTGTGGTTAACACACCCTAACACACACACCTGGGTCTTTGCCTTCCCCTAGTCTCAGCTGCCTCACTTATAAAACGAGAGCTTGGACTCCACAGTCACTCAGGTCTTTCCCACCTTCAACAACAGCGCAGGGCTCCCTGAGTCTGAGCTGTACTTGGGTTTTTTTTCTCCTGAGAGGCAGGAGGAATTTTTTCCCCTGGTTCATTTCTTCCTAGGAGACATGATTCCTTTGACAGGCTCTTGCTTTTCCTTAAATGAAAGAAATATTCAAATATTTTCTTTGCTAATCTCAGAGAATTGAAAAGCGGCAAACAGTCATGCCTGGGGATGACTCTGTGGCGGGATGGTGGTAAATCTGCCTGAGAGATGTCACCAGGCACCCCAGGGACTTTGATCTCCACTGTGCACTCCTGTCATTCAGGCAGGCTCTGTGCCTGAACACCCCCAGACTGCTGTGCACCTCGTTCCTCCAGGGACACAACAGAGCCCACATGGGCCTCCAATTCACAGGATCAGATGAAAGTGTTAACCCTCTCACACCTCCTCAGCCTCTGGAGGAGGAAACAGTTTAATTTTCAGTAGCTCATTCGGCCTTTTTATCTGGTTTTGCCATCGTGCTGTCCTTTCCACCTTTGTCTGCTTAGGGTCAGCCCTCTGAGAGCTGAGGGCCTCTCATGGTTGAAGCATAACAGGTTCCCACATATGTCTGTATATTTCTTTGTATCACTAACTTGGTATTACTGCTGAAATGATGCCCAGTGGCAGCTACATCTGAGCTTTCACTTCCTCCAGTGATGTAGGTGTCTCTGTCACCAATCTTGAAAATAGCTTTTGTTTCCTTATATATCATCTCCCTTTTAATCTGGGGGACACTGACTTTTCTTCTCTCTGTATACACGTCCCTTGGGGTTGTGAATGGCTGTGTGTAGCCAGCATTGGTGATGATGCCGTCGGGGCTTTGGGAAGCTGGGGTTTGGGGGCATGAGATGACACTTCTGATGGTGGCTGGGTATGCCTGGCCACACATGGGTCTGCTCAGCATCCTCCACGGGGTGGTCCTGCTAGTTTCTTGGCATGATGTGGCCAACCGTCAGGATGACTGACTATGTTTGTATTCACATTAATGAGCTGCTGTGTCACCATGTGGACCTGTGAAAGGTAAGAGGACGCAGGAGTCTGCAGCACTGATGTAGTGACCCCATGCACAAAAGCCATATGAGCAAAATGCCACATTCACATTTCCCTCCTGTGGGGCTCAGCACCAGTTCACTCAGTGTTGGTCCTTCATGACGGAGGGCTGTTTGTCCTGGGGAGGTGATGCCTCTAGCGAGTAAAGAGCCATGGAGTCTTTCAAAGATGTGAGAAGCCAATCTGAGTTCTGAAGCATAGTGCTGAACGTCTTCTTAAGGATAGAAACATCTCCTAAACATGTCTTCCACTGCTCTTGGTCATGAGGGCTGACAGGGAGAGGCCACACTAACTCCTTGAGACATTCTGTGTTAGCTTTTGAGTGGGTGGCCTGTGGACAAAGGAAGTGGCTGAGGCCACAGCATGGAGCAGGGAGTGTGGATGCCTGAGTTTTACCATGACAACCTTGGGCCTCAGGTTTCTCACCCTGGGGCAGGGGGAGCATTCTGTGGTTTCTTAGGGCTTTTTGGCTCTTGCTGTCGTTGTGTGATGTAGTGGATGCTCTTGGTCCTGTCTTGACCACTTTTCTTGCCGATGCTCCCATTCCTGGCTGCCGTGTGTGGGTGTTGCTCATAGGCTGCAGTTCTCTGGGAATCACCCTCTGCCAAGAGAGTTTTGCCACTTCCTCCACCTGTGCATGGGGAGATGGTTCACAGCCAGTGACTGAATAACAGGAGGGCACAAAAGGCCAGGCTACTTTCCTCAAGGCGGGGCTGGCCTTGGGGGCAGTTTGTGCTTCAGAGCATGCCACAGAGTCGGCTGCAGCCAGACTCCAGCTGCAACCATGCTCAATAAATCACATAAACCCACATACCTGCCTTAGGTTCTGCTTCTGGGACTCTGGTTTAAGACACATGGTTGACCAGGATCATGTCATCAGCATAGGTGTGTCTGGAGACCTATTAGCAGTTGTTGGTGGTGGGGGTGTCTTCCATTCATTCTAGTTATGCCAACCCATTCTCTTTTTTGCCTGGTTACCCTTGCTCTTTTTTCCCCTCCTTCAGTGTTTTATATGCTTGCAATACACCCACCTGCCTATCCAGTCATTCATCTGTTCACCCTCTTACCCACCCATCCATCCAGAGGCTGACTTCAAACTCTCCCATAAAATGGAAAGATTAGGGGTCCTCCATGGGGCCACCTAACGCTTCTAGGCTGGCATCCACCCTGGTGGATGCCATTGCTTCCAGCCAAGTAGAACACCCACCCAGAAGTGAGAAATGGCCCTGTGGATCCAGCACCGACACACCTTTAGTCCATTCTTCATTTCATGTGCTTGTTTTTCAGAGGCTTGCCACCTGGCCCTGGCCACTGGCAGACGCAGGAGAGGCAGTGTTTTTCACTTATAAATGGTGTAGAAAAAATCCAGGTGAATTATCTGGCTGCTGCGTGAGTGCTTTATTGATTACAGAGCGCCAATCAGATTAGCTGTCAGAAGGGAATGCAGATGGCACCATGTGGAATGGATTTTCTATATCTCCTAATTGTGTTATTTCAATCAGCAGGTGAACACCATGTGGCCGGCGGTGGGGAGTGGGGGCGGGTTGGCACATGCCGTCTGGGCCAGGCTGAGGGTATTGGTTTGAGTGTCACATGTATTTTAATATCAAGATCGAGGCATTAACAAAATGGATCTGGATTGCTTTATAGATTAGATAAGGGGCAGGGGCAGGCCTTCAGGCATGTGCTTATAGGAGAGAATGCCTCCCCAACTCTTAGAGTTTGATGTGTCAATCCCAGGTATAAGGAGATTGAAAGAACTGTCTTCCACCTGTCTAAGGTGGTATTACTTAGCACTTAAGAGCTTATGTTTCGGGCCAGGCATAGTGGTGCGTACCTGTAATCCCAGCACTTTGGGTGGCCAATGTGGGTAGATTGCTTGAGTGCAGGACTTTGAGACCAGCCTGGGCAAGACGGCAAAACCCTGTCTCTACAAAAAGTATAAAATTTAGCCAGGCACACCTGTGGTCCTTGCTAGTTGCAGGGCTGAGGTGGTGGGATCGCTTGAGCGGGGAGGTTGAGGCTACAGTGAGCTGTGTTTGTACCATTGCACTCCAGTCTGGCTGATAAAGCAAGACCCTGTCTCAGAACAAAACAAACAAACAAAACCCAACAACTTATGTTTCCATCATGATCTCAGTTCTCCTCCTTACTAGCTGGGTGCTCTTTGGTGGGCTACTTAACCTCTCTGAGCCTCGGTTTCCTCATTTGTGCAGCAGGGCTAATAGCTGTGCCTTCTCCACAGAAGGAAGGTATTATTGCAGAGATTAAAGGCAATCGTGTATTAAAGGAGACTGTGTATGCAACGTGCTTAGCACAGTGCCTGGCACGTGGTTGGTGCTCAGTGGGCGCGAGCTCTTTCTTTGAAGGCCTAGGCCTTTCCTGTGGACTCCTGGAGATTTAGACGGGCTCCTAGGTTACGCTGTGGGATGGCGGGTTTAATGATGGAGAAGGACCCCCTTGCATGATTTCTGCTCTTCTCAGAAATTCTTCTGTCACGGTGGGTGAAGTTCAGATCTGACTCTCCCCCTGATTGGGTGAGATTATCCCAACACACATTTTCCTAAAGACCCAGCTGGGCGGAGCCTTGATTCTCTGCTGGCAGTGGGTCTGGTTTTGCCGCTGTTCCTGGCCTGCCGCTCCCTACCCGGTGGCTCCTGGCGGGTTCACTTCGATGGCAGCACAAAGCCTGCTCAATCACAAAACCACTTAATGTTAAAAAAGAAAAAAGAAAAGAAAAATCAAAGTCCCCATTGGTTTTTTAGGCTCTGTGTGGCAAGCTTTTGGATCATGAGCAGTTTGTAATTATTTGTGGTCCTCCCTCTGGGTTAGAGTGTTTCTATGTAATTGAGAGTTGAGTTTAACAGGAATTTGGATTTGGTGCTCAGTAAAATAATCACAGGTGCTTTGTAGGCAGCCATGTAGCCGTCCTATTGCCTGGTAGCTGTGGGCTCTGAGGGGCACAGCTGCTTCCATGAGGCAGTGGCACAGGCTCAAGGCAACTGATCAGTAAACCGCAGCCCAGTAAGGCCCACAGCAGCAACCTGTGTAGCCCCCAACCAAGGACCCCTACAAAGTTCTGGAGGAAAAGAGTGAGGGTAGGGATGAGGAGGAAGAGTGGGTTAGGTCTGTGGGGCTTCAGCCTTGGCTCTGGTGCCTCATTGAAGTAAAATCTCCATTTATCAGCTCTGGGCCCAGGGTGGCGTCCCTGACTCCTACACGCAATGCTTACAACTCTGGGGTCTTTCTGGCTGTCCATGTTGTGGTCACTTGCTCCTGTCATCTCTCAGCCCCACCTGAAAACGTGAGCCTTTCTTAGGAGAAGTGTACTACCTCCTCCAGAGTAAAGGAGGTAGCAAGCAAGGGGCAACCATATGACAGCATCGGGACCCAACTTACCACCTAGAGAGGCCACAGAAGTTCTTTGGGTCAGAGGGAGAGCCACTCTTGTGTCCACCACCATGGCTGAGCAGAGTGGGGTGGTGTATGCAGAGGAGGGGATCTGGAGCCTGTTCGACTACACAGGCTCATTCATGTGGTCCATCCTTAGGTGCTGCATCACACATGTGGCCTTGGCCAGGCTTGTTCAGGTCACAGGAGGAGAGGGAAGAGGCTCAGACCATGTCCTGCTCCACACCCTTCACAAGTGGAGACTCTGGTCTGAGTTATGAAATGCTCTTATAAGAAGACAGACACAAACAAGCAAACCTCGGTAAGTTCACAGTTCAGAACACTGAGCTCTTCAGAAAGAAAACTCCAAGGAAATTGAATTAGGAAGGCTGTAATCCAGGAACTCCCTGAGCTCTGGGACTGCATATTGTGAAGGACAGAGAGAGTGAGGCTGGGAGGTAAAAGTCCAGCGATTCTTTACATCTGGCTTGGCAGGAGCCACGAGTGAAGACAGGCCAGCTAGGATGCTGATGGAATGTTTCCACTCAATGAACCAGATACAGGTCCAGCACATCCCAAGAGCTACCTGGTAACCCCGAACCGGGAGAAACGGGCACTGCCGAGGAGGCCTCAAGGGTGTCATCAGCCTTTCCTTCCTGAAGACAGTAAGATCCCCATGTTCACTGCTGGGCATATACCCAAAAGAAAGGAAATCAGTCTATCAAAGAGATATCTGCACTCCTGTGTTTGTTGCAACACTGTTCACAACAGCCAAGATTTGAAAGCAGCCTAAGTGTCCATCAACAGATGAATGAAGAAAATGTGGCAAATATACACAATGGAGGACTATTCAGCCATAAAAATGAAGGAGATCCTGCATTTGCAACAACATGGATGAAACTGGAGATCAATGTGTTAAGTGAAATAAGCCAGGCACAGAAAGACAAATGTTGCATGTTCTCACTTATTTGTGATTTGTGGGATCTAAAATTTGAAACAATTGAACACATAGACATAGAGAGTAGAAGGACGGTCACAAGAGGCTGGGAAGGGTAATTGGGGGGGGGGTTGGGGGAGGTGGGGGATGGTTAATGCATACAAAAAGTGTACCCATTTTTTTTTCTAACTATGTACCATAGTTAGAAAGAATAAAACCTACTATGTGATAGCATAATAGGGTGACTATGGTCAATAATAACTTTTAAAATAATTTAAAGAACATAATTGGATTATTTGTAACTCAAAGGATAAATGCTTGAGGGGCTGGATACCCCATTCTCCATGATGTGCATGTTTCACATTGCATGATTATATGAAAACATCTCATGTACCCCATAAATATATATACCTACTAGGTACCCACAAACATTTTTGTAAAAAGATTTCCCTGTTCTCTGTGGGCACCTCTCCAGCATTAGGATGTACACGTCTCCCACAGCGAGCGTTTCACATCGTTGAACCCATGACTGATGCTGACAAGGCTGCAGTTCATCTGCAAACCTGTCTCCTGCTGCTCCTGGGGAGCCAAGCGGCAGGTTGGACACCAGCAGGCTGGAATTCAGTTGAGGGGCTGCTCAGCAGGGCACCAGGTACCAGTGCCTTTGGCTCTGCATCCTCAGCTTGTCTCATGTCTGCTCCCCCACTTCTGTCTTCACTGCACACCCTTGGTTCACAGACCTCTGGTTGTCTCTCATCTGGACTGTGAGGCTGCCACCTGCTCCTTTTGGATCCAAGTTGGTGGCAAAAAGGGTCACAAGTCACAAATGATGGACCACTCAAGCACTAGTGTTTCAAAATAATTTTCTGTTTTCCAAGTTAGTAGAATCAAGGCTGTGGCTTTAAGTCTCGTGCTCCTTCTGTTGTTGTTTTGAGACGGAGTCTTGCTCTGTTGCCAGGCTGGAGTGCAGTGGCACGATCTCAGCTCACTGCAACCTCTACCTCCCGGATTCAAGAGATGCCCTTGCCTCAGCCTCCCAAGTAGCTAGGACTACAGGCATGCATCATCAAGCCCGGCTAATTTTTTGTAGTTAAGCAGAGATGCGGTTTCACCCTGTTGGCCAGGATGCTCTTGATCTCCTGACCTTGTGATCCGCCCACCTTGGCCTCCCAAAGTGCTGGGATTACAGGCGTGAGCCGCTGCGCCTGGCATCTGCTGTTGTTTTAATGGAAGACAAGAGGTTCCATCCCAGGAAGAGTTAAGGGAATTGTGGCCTCTCTTGCCTCCTTCAGAGCCTGTGGTTCAGAAGTACCGACAGGAGTGGGTTGTGCATAAAGTAATTAATGCCAGAATTAAAGTAATAACTGGTATCCTGGACTTGAAAACAACCTCTAAGAGACCTTCTTGCCACCAGTTCTGCCTCTTCTAGCCCCTCCTCTGCACTGTGGCAGAAAGGTGTTTCTGGAATACATGTCCTCCTTGGTTTCCTTTTACCGAAAGCCAAGGCCCACACTCCTTGGAAGAGTCCTCGGCATGGTCTGCAAGGCCCTCCTGCACAATTGGTACCTGGTCCTCTCCATCCTCCAGGCGCTGTGCAAGTCCTACTCCTTGTCACCTGATAGCATCCAGGCCAGTGATGGTAGCAAACCTTTCTACCCACTGTTGTCTTTCTCTGCATTTCAACATCAGAGACTGGAGACTTGTCTTATTGAGTCAGAAAATGCGGGGTGGAGAAGTGAATCCTAGCTTTCATGACTACCATGACACAGCTTTGTTTTCTGTCTCTTTCTTTTAGGAGAGCCGAAGCAGTAGGGCAGGTTTTCAGGAACATATTTATCTTATGCTTAGGACCATAAAAATGGAGAGGTCGTAACAATAGAATCCACATTGGTATAGATATGTGAGGTCCCTCTTCAGCTTACAGAGGCCCCACATTGCTCCTGAGAAAATAGACCCACGCTAGCAGGTTGGTAAATATGTTTTTCTATTTCTGTAGTTGCAGAGAAATCCTCAGACCCTTGTTAATAGACTATGACTCAGAAGTAGGAAGGCAGCTGTGGTGATTAAAAATGGCAAAGGTTGTTTGGGGACCAGCAAGTGTTTTGGTGAAGGAAGTGACAAAGAAAAAAAATGCCATCGTGAAGAGTGAGCTGTGACCTGTTTTTTCTAAACTCATGTTGGTTGTGGGATGGGTCAGACATGAGCAACGCCGTGAGGCCTGTCAGGAAGTGGAAGAGCATGAGGGGCACTTTGTGATAAGAAGCCTCCTTGGATAGCCCCACAGGCCCCCCCTGTTCTTTGAGTTCCAGCATTGCACAGCCTCCTCTTCATTCTCACTGGTTGACCCATGATAGTGAGGATTTACCTACAAGATGCTCCCCCTAAATGCAGATGAGTTGGAGGGAAAAGGTAACAGACATGGAGGGCAGAGAGTGGAGATCTGACACACGGATAACGTGAATCTGACACGTGGATAACTTGCTGAAGAGAGCAGAGCAGAAGAAATAGAAGAAATAAAGATATTATGGAAGAAAACACTGGGCTGAGAAATGAGACATGTATACAAATTGAAAGGGCCCACCATGCTCCAAGCAAGATGAGTAAAATGAGATCTATATCTAGCTATAGCCTGGCAGCATTTGAAAAACAGGTGATGAAAAAATGCCAAACATACAGAGATGTAGAAAGTGTAGTGACTCTCCATCATGTGCCTATCACCCGGATTTTAAGTCATCAAAATTTTGTCACATTTGCTCCATCTATTCCCTTTTCTTCTCTTATTCTTTTTTTTCCTCCTTTTCCTTTGTTTTCTTTCTTTTAATTTTTGCTGGAGGATTTTAAAGCAAATCTCAGATAACCCCTCTACATATTTGGTAAACATCTGTAAAAATGTATTTTTCTCACATGGCTACAATGTTATTATCATACCTAGTAAAATGAATAATAATCTTTGGTATTGTGTAATACCCATCCACATTAAAATTTCCCTGACTGCAAGATGCCTTTATGATTGATTTGTCTTAGTCATGATCCAAACAAAAGTCTCTATGTTACATTTGCTTGCTATGGTGGTTTTAAGATGCTCTCACATTTTTGGACACTCTTTCCTTCAGAAGATGGAGACTTCTTCGCCTTTCCTTGAATGTGGGCTGGATTTAGTGACTTTGTTTTAACAAAGAATAAGGCAGAGGTAACAGTATTTGCATTCCAAGGCTAGGCTATAGGAGACACTTGGCCTTACACTTTGTGCTCTCTTGGAGAGTTCTTTGTTGGGAAACCCAGTTGCCATGTTATGAGGACACTCAAGCAGCCTGCAGAAATGTCCACATGGGGAGGCACTGAGGCCTTATGCCAACAACTAGTATCAACTCTCCAGCCATGGGAGTGAGCCAGGTAGAAGAGCATCCAAGCCTCAGTCAGACCTTTGGATGAGTCTGCAGCCGCAGCTCCCACCCTGATGGCAACCTCATGAGAGACCCAAGCCGCTATGACTCAGCTAATCTACTTCCAAACTCCTGACCCACAAAAGTGTGAGCTAATGAATGTTTGTTGTGTTTTATGCACTAAAATGTGGAGTAATTTGTCATGCAGTGATAGATAACTAATGGAGTTGTTATTTTAAAGTCTGTTTTAATCTAAAGCATACTCTTCCTTTTATTATTATTGTTTCATGCTATAGAAATAGAGTCAGTTGTTTTTCAGAATGTCCCACCATCTGGATTTTTCTGTTAACTTACATGTAGTGTCATTTACCAGCTCTTCTGCCTTTTCTATTTCCTGTAAATGGAAGTTTGCTCTAGAACCTCGATTTGGGTTCAGTAATTTTGGCCAGAATATTTCACAGGGGGTTGTTTTGTGCGTGTGATTATGAACATCACGAGGTACCCAATGTCTAGGTATGACACATATAGGAGTGTTAATGTTGATCAGTGGGTTTCAGGTGGTCTGGCAACATTTTTTAATTTCAAGGATGGAGGGGAAGATTCTACCCACATTGCAAGCACGTAGTCAGAAAAACTAGATTACCTACCATGGGATACACTGGGAATCTAAGAATGTTATAACCAAGGAAGCTGGTTTTTATATGTGAGTGAAGACAACAAAATGAATGATTCTTATGTACAAAAGTTCAGACATATATACTACATATATTTCTCGGGGGAAAAATACCTTGAGGATATATGCCATGTATTTGTGAATTCAACAAATATCTGAGAAATTCCCATGGGCCGAAGCACTATGCTAGATGGGGGTCAGAACTTGAACTGTCCAGGAAGGAATGCAATTAAGGAGTTGAGCGTAGAGAAGCCATGCATGGCATGAGGGGTCCGGTGATGACCTGGAACCAGTGGCACACAGAAGTCAAAGCCAGCAGTGTCCATCTTCATGTTCACTCTCTGGGTCTGGCGATTACACTGAGCCATCTCTGGTGGCCCCTCCATCAGGAGTAGCTGACTGGAGTGGGGTATGGAGAGCCCGGGGACCCCTGCACTGTGGGCAGTGCAGGCCTGGGCTGAATTCACTGCTGCCGGAGGACCTGGACATGTGGAAAAGCAAAGAGGAAAGCAGTGGTGGTGGGAAAGCACAGGATCTGGGGCTAGGTGGGCAGCAGGAAGTACATGACTGATTTAAGTGGGTGAGAAGGGGAGCATGGGAGGAGGCTGTGCAAGGGGTAGTCAGCAGTACTGGTGAGAGGGTAGTTTTCACAGGGTGTGGGTGGGGAGACGGAGCCTGCTGAGGGATGGGCTTTCTGGAAGTTTCTCACCCTGTTACTGGGGCTAGACTAGGAAAGTGAAGGGGAATTAAAGCAGCTATGGGGCAAACAGGCCCCAGAGATGTGCAGGGAGCAATTGAGGAGGCATCTACCAGAGCGTCTCCAGCCTCTGACTCTGCCCAGTGTCTCTTCTTCTGGGAGTTCTAGGGTCTGCTGATTGTGGAATGACCCCCTGTGAAGGGCCATCTTCCTCAGGGCCCACAGTGGAGGCCCAGCAAGGATCAGTACACAGGCCCAGGTTGATACCAGCACTACATACCTCCCCTTCTTCTCATTCTAGTGAACAGGTTCAAGGGGTCCCGGCCGATCACAGATTACCTGACAGGTTTCCTACACCTTGGAGCCTGTATGCAGCTTGCATGATAGAGGTACCTGGCTCTAGATTGACCTTAGGGGGGATCCCACTCTTAGGACTGAGCCATCAGCTCCAGGTGCCTGATAGGAAGCATACAGGTTGCTTGTGCCTGAGCAACTGGGGACCATCCTCAGCTGGGGAGAGTGGGCATTTAACAGGTGATGCCTGAGCTATATCTCTCCTGCCCTCTGGAAAAAAGGGTCTGGAGAAGCTTTTGAGTGTCTAGAATCTCAGAATGAGGGAGAGGAAGGAGGACCAATTTTAGAGATAATTAGAAAATGCTTATTTCTTTTGGAGTAAGTCTCTGACCAGATTGAAAGGAAAGCTGCCAGCACCCCAGCAGTGTCTGTCTGCTTCCTCTCCGGTGAGCCACTCCTTGAGCCTTGGAGGGATGCTCTGTGACTCAGTGGGCATCCCACTGCCGGCCGGCAGCCCCTCTGTCCTGTTTATCTTTTTTTCCCTTTTTGTTTATTGCTACTTTCAAGAGAATAGAATAAAGATAACTGTGACCCTCTGACTCCCTTGGCCCCCAGCCCAAGCCAAACTCTAAATCTCCAGTCTATTTTTTCCTGCATATGTGTAAACTCCCAGCCTATCAGCTCCCTGAGAAACCTCTCTCCCACTTTTCAGATTCTCTATGAAAAGATAACTGGACCATGTGTCAAAGTGTTTGTGTTCCTAGCTTGCTGTGTGGCTTTTAGGGTATCTCTTGACCTCTCTGGTTCCCTTTGATGATCTCCTCTTAAGCCTACTCTCCTTATGTAGGCTATAGTGTAGATGGGTGCAGAGAGTGTTTTGCATCTTTTCCTGAGTGTAGATGACTTGCTTTGTTTCCATTCCTGTCTTCAGGCCAGGGCTTGTCCAGTCGAGTCCTGTGCGAATGGGCTATAACTGGAGTTTCCGTGGACGCAGATGACTTGATCACAACATCCCTGAGAGAGATTGCCGGTGTTGGCCCGATATCAGGCAAGAAACAAGTGCCCATCCTAAATCGTGCCCATTGTTTTTTTTTTTTTTTTTTTTACCCCTTTTCTCTGTTGATTCTATAAAGGGAAAATGGGCCAGCTGTCTGCCTGCCCCACATACAGACTGCCTGGGATTTCTCAAGCAGATCAGTATTAGAGTGGCCATCTGGCCCTAAAGTGTTCTAGGCAGGTCCAGAGTCTGCATCCACTCCCCAGGGTCCACCTCTCATCTCTTTTCTTCTCTTGGACACATGTAATTCTTGGTTGTATTTCTCATTCTTTTTTTGTTGTTGTTTGCCTCACTTTCTGCCTTTCAGGTTCTACTGTGTTCTCTAATTGCACCAGAAGCCAGACAGATGGGCTGGTTTCTTTAGCCAAGATGAAATTTAAAAATCATCTCAAAGTAAATGGAGGCTCAGATGTATCAGTTAACTTTGCATGCCTCTCCTTGATGGCTGGTTTGCCATTACAGGAACTTTCTATTTTTAATCAACCATCTGGGCCTGGCCATACTTCCTTCCAGAAAGCGTCTAGCAGCTTTGCTGGACTTAATGAAGGACACTGTTGGCCAGGAACAGCCAGCTGGGATGTGCATTCTCTTGACTTGTGTAGAATCTGGAGTGATTTGGGTTGGTTCCAGCATACCAGGTCATCCTTCCCATCACCGTGCAGCTGTGGGACCCAAGGCCTCAGAGGGTGATGTGCTAACAGGATCACACAGCTGGGAATAAAAGTGAAGTCTCCTGAGACCCATCTAGTTCACATTCATTCATGTCATGATGCCTGACACAGAAGGGGCTTAATAAGACATGGTTAGAAGAAAAACGGATGGTTCTACTTCAAGAGGAATATGGAGAGTCTTGGTGAGGGGCCACAGTTGAGCCATGAGAAATTTTACTTCCTCTGCTTTGGAACTCCCTGGCCACTGCCCTGAAAATAAGGAATGGCAGAGTTATATCTTCCCACATGACTTTGATATCTGTCTTCAGTCTGTCCATATACGGGAAATCAAGCCCAAAAAGGACTGCTTCAGCCTGACTAACCTCACATGAATCTCATTCAGGCTCCCACAATCAAAGTCACTTTCTAGTCAACTAACTGAGAAGTGGACAAGCAGTCTACCAGATGGCAGGTGGCCACGTTGTGTTTTCTGGGGCCGTGGAACTGCCGGAATTGTCTGAAGGTTGTTTGATGAGCCCAGAATGACAGTCAAGAGTGTCAGGTGACCTCAGGACTCTTCTGACTGAGCCCACCCCTCTGCTTGAGAGATTCTTTTCTCCCAAACCCAGAGCCAGGTTTTTTCAGAACTGGCATGTTCCCCTCAGGATTGGGGGATGGAGTAGTACAAAGGGCAGAACTCTCTAGATATCTCCTTGCCTTCTGAATCATATGCTCTTGAAATTTTCCTTCTTTTTCTTCTTTTCTTCTCCCTCATTTAGTAAGGTGTGTTGGTGGTGGGTAAATTTACCATTTAGTCTGTAGGTGGTAGAATATTGAGGTGGGAGGAATGAATGTTATCCAGAGATCTTGGGCTTGAAGTTAAATGCAGTAACTAGAAATGGTTTGGAGCTGTTTTCTTTGGAGAAGAGATGAGATGGTAATACAATGTTAGGTGTGTGTGGTGGGGCGGATTTTTAAAAGTATATGTGGAAAACCTCCACAATTAATACTTATTGGGCACTAATTGGGTGCCAGACACCGTGCTAAAATTCTACATTCATTATTTATTTAACCCTCCCAGCAACACTTAGTAGGGATATTATACCTGTTTTACAAATGAGGAAAGAGATGTACAAAGTTTAGGTAGCTCTCCCAAGGTCATGCATTGGTCAAGTCAGGATTCAAACCTTAACAGTCTGCCTCCAAAGTCCTTCAGTTATATGGCTGCTGGGATGGGGGTATGAGCGTGTGTGTGTGTGTGTGTGTGTGTGTGTTCATGAATCTACATATGCAGGAATTCATATGCCAAGCAACCAAGGGGTTGTATGTGATGAGGTTCTTTTATTTCCTTTCCTTTTTCTTGTAAGAGCACCCTCCTGCCTTTCAGGGACCTTTCCCTACCTAATTCCAGAAACTGTTCTCCAAGCTTCAGCACGTGGCTGAACTGGGCCTATCGGACACTGTCTCCTGGACTTGGAATCTAGAATGCAGTTGTCCTCAGAGCTGTTCCCCAAGGTGGTGGCCTGAGAGCTCTTGTCACCTAAGGCAGTTCTTGGGCCAATTTATTCCTGTGTTTCTGAAGACCTTTGACAATCTGAGCTATACTTGATCCTTCTGATAAATTCCTTTTTTTCTCTTTTCCTTTTCTCTTTTCTTTTTCCCCTACCCTCCCTTCCTTCTCTTTCTTCCTTCCTTCTGATATACATTGCTTACAATTAAAGAACATTATCTGATACTCTCTCTACTTCCTTTATTTGGTTAGACATCTAGTCTGACTACAGACCATTCTATCTCTAAGCCACTTCAGACCATGCTGCAGTTTCCAAAGAGAAATGTACTACATTGACTACCATCATATGTCATGCAAGCTGATTCTAGTTCCTTTTAACAAAGGATTTTTCCTTCAAGAATCTAGGAATCATATTATCCTGCCAGTGGTATCTTTTTAGTCCTATCCCTTTATTCAGTGGCATCTTTCTTAGGAAGCGTGAAGTCCAGCTTCCAGTGAAAAAGCTGGGTAGACCTTATTTACCCCAGCACCTGGTTTCCAAATCATATGTTAGTGTGGGTCCTTCTGGGAAGGTTTTCTGGAGGCTACTTCCCTGGTTGAAGGCACACAGATCTCCAGGCACACTAACTGCAGAGGCACTGCCTGGGATACCTGGGCACTCTGAACCTGTACCTGGGAGAGTTTTGCTTCTACAGCTTCTCACTGTAGGTCCTTGAGCAGTGGGGGCCATTTGGCTATACAACAGTGGTTTACTGAGTGCTCAGAATCTGCTATGTGATAGTGATGATCCCTTTTTGTTCACATTTCTGTCTCAAATAGCTACTCCCAGGCTTGGAACAGTACAAATCTGTTGAGTGACTGTAAAGCACAGCTCCCTGTAAACAGGCTGGAATGCCGTCTCTTCTGTAGGCTCTGTCCTTGTGCTGGGTCAGGCTGGGCAGCTGCTACTGTCATCTTGGCCCCTTTTCACCTCACCCTTCTCTCATTATATGCACTAAGGGCCAGCAAAACCTGTTTGTAAGTTACCAGTGCTCCTCTCTCCCTATCCTTTCTCCACTAGACCCTCAGTTTTTAGTCGGTCTTCAAGGCATGGTGCTGGGTTTCCCCAGGCCGGCAACAGCCCCTGTGCTTTTGGGTCACCTGATGCTGCATCCTGGAATCCTCTCCTGCTCCCTGGATCCTCACTGTCTTCATGACGCTGTGTTCCAAGGGTTACTTCAGTTTTCTGAAACAGAGTGGCCTTTGATTCATACTGAACTTCCCTTTTGATTCTAACATGGAATGGTTCCAGGATCCAGATTTGGGCAGGAAGTCTGTGTCCTGCTTTGCAGTCTTCCTGGCCTTAGAAGCTAAGGTGTTGGCTGGGCCTTTACTTCGTTGACCCTGAAGAGGCTCCTTGTCCTACCTCAACCTTGTAGGGATGTCTCTCTCAGTCCCTGGGCTCTTGGAGAAATTATTCATCAATTGTCCCTTTACAGTTAGCCTCATGCCACAGCCCTTGGTGACTGCTCTCCAGGTCTGCCCAGTGGGGAGCTGGGTGACATGTTGATGATTTTCTCCTGCTGATCTTCAGGATGCATTTATTATATAGATACAGCTTTAGCAAGATGACAGCTTCAACAATGGAAGAGGAGGATTTTTTTTTTTTTTAAGTTTAAACTAGTGTTCTGGTCTGTCTGCAGTGATTCTTTAACTCCTCAGAAAGTAACGTCTGCATTTCAGCTTGCACTAGGGTCAAGCTAAATCTCCTTATAGTCATTAAAATGCCTTTTGTTGTTGCAAAGTTTGCTGCCTGGTGGAGCTTTCCCATTTCATTTTCTGTTCTGCCACTTCTGAATGTTGATTGGTCTCTGGGTCCCTGCTTCTTCTCTTTGTCTGGGACATAGCTAGCTCTGGATGTGGGATGTGGTTTGTATGATGTGAAGACATGGTTGAGAATAAAGTGATGGTTCCCCACCTGCCACCTAGCTTTCGAATGCATAGTTAATACACTGACATGCCACGGTCTCCAATTTGCAGCTCGGCAATAATTCAAACATTAACATAGGAAGAGCCAGACTTTGAAAAAAATGAAACTGCTTTTATGTGAAACAGTGCTTTATCTTGCATATGAAGTGGTGATATGCCTTTCTTAATTTCATTCAGCAAAGGAAGGGGGCATAAGAAAGAATTGTTCAAACTGGTTTTATTTTCATTATTTGAAGTCTGATTGGTTTTACAAATTAAATCCCTTCATACTTTTTTGAAGCTGAAGGTGCATGATTCAGCTGGGATCCTTTTCCTGCACAAGGAGCTCTATTTGAAGCCGACTGCCCTGCCCCTCTTGAATCTATCCCTTTTTTATTTTCAGCGCACACAATACTAAAATATGTTACACGACGAAACTGAAAGAAATGCCCCTAGAACCACAAAAACCCCCTGTGCCTTCTCCTGGCTCCTTCATAGGGATAAAGAAAATTGAGATAATTTCAGTAGCAATCACATCTTCTGGAGGAGAGTGAAGATGGCTATGCCATGGTGAAATAAAGCTTCCCATAAAGGACAAAGATGGAGAAGCTTCCTTTCCTTATGGATGGGGACCCCCCAGCTTCAGGACTGCTTTTGCAAGAGGAATGTTTCAGGGACTGTGGGGCTTTGCCGTGCTCAGGGTTGATGGCATCTCTGGATACCAACTATATAAATGTTCAGCACAGCTGCCTAATCTAGGGTTCTCAGTGAGGTCTCGATATGTAGCATGGCTGAGTTGAGTCATGCAACCACTTTTTAGCCTGGCTTCCCTTGTATGTGTGGCTGAGGTGGGCTCAGGCACAGGAGTCAGGCACAGGGACACTGACTTGCTCATATGGGTATCAGTTCCATATGGGGGAGATGCTATCAGCTATGCCTTGATATTTCCTCAGCTAATGGTAAGCAGGATCACTCAGCCTGCTGGAGAAGGTAAATGTAATAAGGATGGTCTGATGTGGTAACATTGTTTTTAGCTGGCTTGATCTGGACTCTGGCACTCTTCAGACCACAGGAGAATGCTGATGAGGGGTGACTGTCCTTTCAAGCTTTAAACTCAAGAATGACAAAAGTGCTAACAGAATTCCTGATCCAGACCCTGCCCTCTTGTTTTTCCTAAACTGGATCTCCCTAGTTTCAGCAAATGGAAATCCACCTCATGCCAAACGTAAGATAAACTGATCTTTCCATGTGACTGACGGCAGTTTTGGAGTCATGAAGATGGCTTTGGTCCTACATACCCCACCCTCTTTCAAATATTCTAAAAAGCATTGTTAATAACAACCCCTTTTATTGGTATAGAGCTTCATCCTTTTCAAACCTCCTCATCCATCATGTTTTATTACCACCCTCCACATTCCTGCGAGTACCCTCACGTGGTCCAGGCCAACTCACCCAGAGGCGAGAAGATTTGGTAAAAGATAGGAGTGAGGTAGAGGCAAGACTTTGAAGGTTAGTTGTTTCTATGATTAACAACGTAAACGTGTGGCATGTGTATCTGAAAGACATTCCTCTCCTAAACAAAACAAATCACAGATCTGAGGAGTGGGTGGCTCCTGGAGAACACATCTCTGTGTAGAACTGTTATTTACTGACAGAATAATACTGCATCCTGGTAATAGGCCATTTTCCCCATCACTGCACAGAACTAACCAACCTCCAACTTGCTTCTAAGTTTTCATCTCTGGGTCTAGTTTCAGCTTTTTTTCTGCCACAGTCAACACAGTGAAACTTACCATATTTCTAAATACCTTTTAATAATGGTATTCTAAATTTTATATGAAAATGGAAAGAACTGAGAAGAGCTAAAACAATTTTTTTTAAAAAGAAGAACAACGATAGAGGGCTTACACTCCCTGATTGAAAGGCTTATTATAAAGCTGCAAGAATCAAAATGGTGCAGCATTGGCATAAATATGGACACATAGATTAGTGAAATGGAATAGGGTCCAGAAATCATCCTTTACATAGGTGGTCAATTGATTTTCAACAAAGTTGCCAAAGGAATTTGATGGAGAAAGGGTAGTCTTTTCAACAAATGGTACTGGAACTCCTGGATGCTCATAAGGAAAATAATGGACCTCAGCTTTTACTTCATGCCATGCACAAAAATCAACTCAAAATGGATGATAAACCTAAATGTAAATGCCAAAACTAGAAAACCTCCAGAAAAATTAGGAGAAAAATCGTCATGACTTTAGGATAGGCAAAGATTCTTAGGACACAGAAACCAAGAACCAGAAATGATAAAACTAATAAATTTGACTTTATGAAATTAAACTATGTTTTTTTTAAGACACTGTTAATGAACAAGCCACAGATTAAGAGAATATTTTCTCTTTTTGAGATGGAGTCTCACTCTTGTCACCCAGGCTGGAGTGCAGTGGCACAATCTTAGCTCACTGCAACCTCTGCCTCCCGTGTTCAAGCTCTTCTCCTGCCTCAGCCCCCTGAGTAGCTGGGATCACAGGTGTGCGCCACCACACCCAGCTAATTTTTGTACATTTAGTAGAGATGGGATTTTGCCATGTTGGCTAGGCTGGTCTCGAACTCCTGACCTCAGGTTATCCACCCACCTCAGCCTCCCAAAGTGCTGGGATTACAGGCGTGAGCCACCATGCCCAGCTGAGAGAATATATTTTCAATACGTATTTCTGACAAAGAGTTTGTATTTAGAATGTAGAATATTCACAACTCAATAATGCAAAGACAATCCCATCTTAAAAATGGGCAAAGGGTGATGTCAACAAAGTGACTGACTACAAACTCCTAGTGCTTTTCCCCTCCCCCACCAGGAAAACACAAAACAATGAATAAATAAATAACTAAAGGAGAGCTCTGGAGAACTAAAGGAGAGCTCTGGAGAACAGCAAAGAAGCAGCAGAAATCTTGTAGAGCACAGAAATCCAGGATGGTCATATAGGTAAGGGAAGGAAACACCTTGCCTCTGCCACCCAGTCTCCTCAGTTGAGATCATCTTGAAACCAAGAGGGACTCCTTTCTGCAGGGAAAAGATAAGCAAGAGGATCTCAGCAGCTTCTGTCACCTCCACAGACACCTGCAGTCTTTGCTATCAAAGACTCTTACAGGCTCTAAGCCCAGCTGAGAGAGCTCTCCCAAGGCCACATGCTGAGTTACCCTCAGAGAGGGAGCCAACACTATTCCCCCAGCTTCCACTGTGCCCCATGATGTGACTGCACTGTGCCATATTGGAGTGGGAGCCACTGCTGGGGTGTGTCCTGCTCTAGGGCAAGTAGCCATTGTACCCCTCCATCCTTGAGGATGGCACAGCCTGTCCAACTTTGCTATGACTCCAACATGCCCACTTGGCAGTATACCATCCCTGAGCTAAGCTGCTGCTATGCCCTAAGCCCTAGGGCCAAGCTACCATGGAGCTGCTCCATTCCCCCAGCCCAGTTGCTGGTACACTTTTAGAGATGAGCTGAAGTGGTTCCCCAGCCAGTGTGGACCTCAGGCCTCCAGCACGTTGTAGTAGTTGGGTTCCCCAGTGCCAGAGCTGGCATGATGGCCCATCCCTAAGGGATCAAAAGTTTTACTGATCCACGTAGCCACACTCCCTGGGGCTAAGCAGATGTATGACGTTGTTTCCTGTGGAATCAGAGCCTTGGCTGAGCAGTGCCACTCTGAACAGCCACAGTGCCCTGCCTACCTGGAATTGGACTAGCAGCCCAATACTCTGAGCTGCTGAGGCACCCCACCTCTCTGAGGTCATTGCTGAGCTGCTTCCTTCCTGCTGGTTCATAAGCCACAGTGATAGCTTGCCACCTTTGCATCCTTGCTGCTGCTGCACCCGGCCCCACAGAGCCTGGGATACTGCCATGTCTCACTACCCTAGGGCCGAGAATCACTACTGCGTGGTACCTCATCACCCAAAGGCCAAGCTGCCAATGTGCCATATAAATTCTGGGTCCCAAATTATAGCTATGTTCTGCTCTCCAAGGCCTAAGCCTTTGGAATAACTATTCTACTCTAGAGCCATGTTATTGCTGCCCTCCTGTACTGGGGTCAGAGCCACAGCCACATCCCAGCCTCCTGGGCCCAAGTATCTAGACTGTAACTCAGAACAAATATCCTGGCTTAATGGAATAACTGCATGCACTTGTGCCTCAAAAGTGAAGCTGTACATCACATCCCAGGTGCTACAGTATTTTCACGAGATCCTAAACCCAGACCCTGGCTCCACAGCTGCTCTGTGCATCTGTGCATTAGATCCCAGTGCTGCTGCAGCTGCCAGTATACCTTGTGAGACCCAACACCAAGAGAAATCACCTCAGCTGTGACTCCTAACTGTGGGGAAGACAAGAACAGGAGGATCACTAAAGCCTGTGACCCACTACATATGTAGCCACCATCAGTGTCACAAACTTCTGTAGCTCAGACCACTGAGGCACTTGCAGTCATCACTGATAGTGATCACAATTGAAGAAGCTGCATGGAGTCTACATCCCTTCATCAACATGAAACCAGAGCCACCATAGCTTGCCCAACCAAAACTTTCAGGCACATCTGCAGATGAAAGTCTTCCCCTCTTAAAGCCACTCCATAAAGTTTGGGAGAGCTGATTGTACTACCAGATGTGCAGACATCTATTCCGGGACACAAGAAACATGAAGAAGTGAGGAAACATGACACCACCAAAGGAGAACAATAATTCTCCATTAACTGACCCCAAATAAATGAAAATTTATGAGTTGTCTGAAAGAGAATTCAACGTAATGATCTTAAGGAGACTCCAGTGAGATATAAGGGAATATAAACAGACAACTTAATGAAATCAGGAAAACAATTCATGACCTGAATGAGAAATTCAACAAAGAGGTATCATTAAAAAGAACCAAACAGAAATCATGGTGCTGAAGAATTCAATTGATAAAATAAAAAGCATACAATAGAGCAGTGGTCCCCAACTTTTTTGACACCAGGGACTAGTTTCATGTAAGAGAATTCTTCCATAGACTGGGTGGTGGGGGATGGCTTTGGGATGACACTTCCACCTCAGATCATCAGTCACTAGTTAGATTCTCATAGAGCCCTCACATGTGCAGTTCACAATAGGGTTCACACTCTTATGAGAATCCAATGCCCCTGCTGATCTGACAGGAGGTGGAACTCAGGAAGTAGTGCTTACTCACCTCCTGCTGTGTGGCCTGGTTCCTAATAGGCAATGGACTGGTACCAGTCCACAACCCAGGGGTTGGGGACCTCTGCAACAGAGAGCTTCAACAGCAGATTAGATCAAGCAGAAGAAACAGTCTATGAACTTGAAGATAGGTCTTTTGAAATCACTGAGTCAGAGAAGAAAAAAGAATGAAAAACAGTGAAGACAGTCTATGGCACTTATGAGATACCATTAAGTAAACAAGTATTTGCATTATGGGAATTACAGAAGAAGAAGAGACAGAGAAACGGATACAAAACTTATTTAATAAAATAATTGCTGAAAACACTCCAAGTTTTCAGAGAGATGTGGACATCCAGATTCATGATTCCAAATAGATACAACCCAAAGAGGTCCTCTCCAAGGCACATTATAATCAAATTGTCAAAAGTTAAAGGCAAAGGGAGAATTTTAAAAGCAGCAAGAGGAAACCACCAAGTCACATATAAAGGAACCTACATTAAACTATCACTATATTTCTCAGCAGAAACCTTACAGGCCAGGAAAGACTGGGATGACCTATTCAAAGTGCTAAGAGAAAAAAACCTGACAGTCAAGAATACTATACCCAATAAAGCTGTCCTTCAGAAATGAAGGAGAAGTAAAGTCTCAAATAAGGAAAAGCTGAAGGAATTCATCACCATTAGTACTGCCCTATAAGAAATGCTTAATGGGGTTCTTAAAGTGGAAATAAAAGGAAAATAATTACCATCATGAATATATATGAAAGTATAAAGCTCACTGGTAGAGGTGAATACACAGTCAGATCCAGAAAACTATAATACTGGTGGTATATAAATAATACAAATTTCTATTATAAAAGTTGAAAGTCAAAAATAAAGCTACAATGAGTTGTTAAAGAATACGCAATACAAAAAGATGTAAATTGTGACATCAAAAACAAATTGTTGTAGGTGGAGGATAAAAACATGGGCAAAAGATATTTGAGCAGTTGTTTCACATACAATAAATATGTGAGTGACCAGTAAGCACACAAAAAGATGTTCAACAGAATTAATCAGTAGGAAAATGCAAATTAAAACCAGAAGGAGGAGAAGCTGGTTTTGAATTCTGGCCAGTGGCAAGCAAAGAGTGGGCACTGGCGGCTGCTATATGAAGTTTGCTTATCTGGGAAGGCCCACTTCTTGTTCAATGGATGACGGCATTTGAGCCAATGCCAAAAAAGGATCAGTATAGCATTTTGGGGGGGCAGACTCCAATGTGTCAGACCTATAACAAAAGTATAAAAAACTTCTATTAATATATCATCCAGATTGACAAAGTACAGATGTGCCACCTGGAATAGTGGAGGACTGTATATAGAAGTTCACTGGAATTGATTAGGCTTGGAATATTCTAGGGAATGAAGAGGAAAAAAAAGAGTATGGCCCTCAGTGGCATGAAGACGATCTAAGAAATATAGAACCAGTAGATGCTCAGGTATATCTTGATAAAGTGTCTTGGAAAAAAGATGATGACTCTTTTTCCCCGAATTGCCAATCTGGTAGAAAACACAGTATTTCCAAGGATGAAACAGAAGAAGTTAACCCATTTTCTTGTGATACATGTTCACTAATTATAGAACTTCTTCATTACTGCTAAAATTCTTCACTACTTGGAATCCTTGTCCTGTGTATTTGGATATGGTAAGGAGAGGCCATTTGAGCTTTGTTCACTCAAGGAATTAGATTCTATTTTTGTTAGCTGTATCGTTTGCAATGAAAATATGATTGTGAAGCAAATCCCACCTCAGATTAATAGAAAACTAATTTAGTTGTTTACATGTATTGATAGTTTGTATTTACAGGTTGCCACAAAAAGAACTTGAATTACAAGTTATAGTTAGTGCATTCCAAAGGACTTTTTTATTATTTCATTTTCTCCTTGATACAAAATGAGCATCTCCTTTTTAAGTAGGTAACAGTATCATTACATTCCTTTATAGTTACTACCTTTCTAATCTAACAGATGATGTTTCTTGCTGCTAAAGTTGTAGGCCTAGTTATACACCTATCTCAAATTGTATGGTCATTAAACTTAAATTAAAATCTTTGTGGACACATGTGAGGCCAGTTCTCTGATAATGAAGCTTGAATATGGATATTCATGAGGCTACTGCAAAGTTAAAGAAAGTGAAGTGGCAACTCTAGAAAGAAAAATAGCTTTAGAGTCAGAAGACTTGGCTCCAATCGTGTCCTGTATTTCCAAAGCTCATGAATATTGCCATCTTCAACTTTAAATGTAATTCAAGAAATAGGAGCTTTATAAAAATAATAGAAAATTGGCATATGACTCTTCATTTCAGGGTATTAAGATATAGTATTAATGCCTATATTTATAAATAAGGAACTATTGCATTGCTGGTATGATGAAATGGACTTTTAGAATGTGTTATTATTGGCTATAACAGACTGTAAACACCTTAAAGATTTCTTTTTCTATGTATTTAATAGTCTGTGTACAGTTCAAGTAAGAACTCACTTAAATAACTTTAAGGGATCCTTTATGGAATCACTGAAACTTTTTACTTCAAATGTGTGTACTAAGCATGTAATTCAGCAGCTTTTCCTTAGGTCCAATTCTTAGCATTGTCAGATTGGATTTGTAAGTAAGAATAGTTACTACTCTGACTTGCAAATGTAGCCGAAGTATGAGAGATATCCAAAAACAGTAGATTACTTTCACTATACCTATAAAACCAAAAATTCGAAAGTGAGGCAGTCATCCAGGTTTTCTCCTCAAAATATTTTTATATCTATCATAAAATTAAATAACTTATTTTGGATGACATCTTATTTATATATTTTGAACTAATATAGCCTGTAGAATATATGTTGCTTATTCTTTACATTTAGCAATTAAAAAGAACTAAAACTGAACAGCGAATAGTTTCTTAGTAAGTACATGGTCTCAATGGCAGTAATAAATTTACTTGAATAGGAGATAGTAATCAAGTCAAAAGAGTAAATGCTTGCTAATTATCTGAAAATCTGTGGCCATTAGGGCTGTCACATAGAAATCCAAAATCACTCAGAGGCCAAATCTGTAAATTCAAAATGTAGTTGAAGACAATGGATGAAAATGATGCTATGACATCATCATATTTCTCTTTTTCTATTTTCTTTTTCCCTTTTCTCCCTGTCAGATAATTAAATACTTTCTCTTTATTTGTCAAGCAAGAATAAAATTTTCTACATTAAAATAAGACGTTAGAAAATGAACTTGCATGAGTCTATGTATTTAAACTCTAAAGTTTGGAATTCAAACATTATATAGGAAATTATATGTGTCTGATACGTGAAGATATATGCATGAATAAAAATAAAGCCACAAAGAGAGACCACTACATATTCTTCAGTATAGCTACAATGAAAAGAAAACTGGCTGGGCACAGTGGCTCATGCCTGTAATACCAGCACTTTGGGAGGCCAAGGTAGGTGGATCATGAGGTCAGGAGTTCAAGACTAGCCTGGCCAAATCGTGAAATCCTGTCTCTACTAAAAATAAAAAAAAATTGGCCAGGCATGGTGACTCACACACCACTCGGGAGCCTGAGACAAGAGAATCGCTTGAACCTGGGAGGCAGAGGTTGTGGTGAGCCGAGATTGCACTACTGCACTCCAGCTTGGGTGACAGGTGAGACTCCATCTCAAAAAACATATATATATCTATATATATATGTATACACACACACACACACACACACACGCACAAAATATTGGAGAAGATATGGAACAACTGGAATTCTCATACCTTGTTGGTGAGAATGTACAATGATAGGACCACTTTGTGAAACAGTTGGGTAGTTTCTCATAAAGTTAAAAATACACAACGATTTCACTTCTAGGTATTTGCCCAAGTGAAATGAACACGTTTACTCTAAAAGGTATACATGAAAGTTTATAGCAGCTTTATTCATAACAGTTAAAAATTGGCAACAGTCCAAATGTCCATCTGCAGGTAAATGAATAGACAGTATTGTGTTCCCACATGATGGAATCTACTTGGGATTAAAAAGGAATGAACTACTGATAGATGTAATGACATGGATGATGCATAAAATCATTACGCTAAATGAAAGAAGCTAGACATAAAAGAATATGTACTGTCGTGTTTCATTTATCTGAACCTCTGGGAAAGACAAATCTAATCTATGGCCACAGAAAGCAGATTATTGTTTGCCCCGAGGTTGGTGGAATTGATTGGGATAGGGCACTAGGGAACATTTGACTGTGTTGGAAACTTTCTATATTTTGATTGCAGTTGGTGGTTACGTGAGAGTGAAAATTTATCAAACTGCATCAACATGCTTAAGATATGTGCATTTTATTCCATGTAAATTAGACCCAAATAAAGTTAACTTCTAAAAAACAAAATAGTGCCAATCAAATTTAAAACAGCATATTTCTGCCATCCTAATGAAATACTAGTATTGTCCTGGAGAAAGAAAATGTTTTTCTCACAGGCCTCTTTTGAAGTTCTAAAATTAGGACCCTATAAGGAGTATAGGGCTCTTTTTATTTCTGCACAGTATTCCACTGTATGGATATACTGGTTTGCTTATCTGCTCAACTGTTGGATTTTTAACTGTTCAAACTAGTTAAAAGTTGGAAATAGTTCATATTTGGATTGCTTCCAACCTTTAACTAGTTTGAATAGTTGTCTGTGTTGATGAACCCCCAGATTTTTGCTCTGTGATGAGAGTCAGAAGAAACGGTTTATAGGCCAGAAGGTGCTGCCTGACGGGTCATTCTGGATCAGGACAGACTCTGATTTTTAGGAACCAGCTAAGAGATTTGCCAAAAGTCCAACTGGCCACTGGCCAAGGGACAGATACTTAGACTGAATGAAAATAGTGGGTTGGAGGCTATTATTCCAGTTCAGTAATTTAAGAAATGTTCTGTCTAAAGTTTCCTTTTTAAAAAGTGGAATTTGTTTCTGTGATTCATAAAAGCTAATGTTTGGGAATGATTTCCATTTAATGATAAGAGACTATTGTTTTGCTCACTCCTGTGTTCCCAATGCCTAATGTAGCTGGCACGCAGTGGGCTTTTAAATATTTTTTAAATGACTGTATGAATTTATGAAGTCAGGATGCAAGCAATGAATATGGTTTTCCCAATGTATTGGTCAAGATAAAATAAGTTATACTACAGTGACAAACACCCTCCAAATCTCCATGTGATGAAATAACAAAAGTGAATATCTTTCACACAGAAGTAGTTCCACAGTCCTGCCTGACTGCAGGGAAGCTGAAAACACAGTTTATCATGTTCCCAGAAAAGGAGGGGTATGAAATGAGATTTCGGAAACACATAGCATTATTGCTGCCATTTTAGTCTTGAATAGGTTAAGTTTATATTAGATTATATGCATATATATATATGTGTGTGTGTATGTATATATATGTGTATATATACATATGTATATGTATATATATGTGTATACGTATATATATACACACACACACACATATATATATATATATATATATATATAAAATGAGGCACATTCTGCTTATGGTCTGCAGCTTTGAGAAAATGAGCCTGCGTGAATGAACACAACTCTTCCTGATGGTCTGCGGCTTTGAGAAAATGAGCCTGCGTGAATGAACGCAACTCTTCCTGATGGTCTGCATCAGACGCTGTGCTCACTTGTGCTTTTATACTTTTGCTTGTGCAGTTTCTTCCATCTGGAATGCCTTCCATTTTCTCGCTGAGTGAGCTAAAAATCGGATCCATTCTTAGACATTCAGTCAAGTGTTACTCCTTCCAATGATCCATCCATGGTACATGGCATGATTAACTGCACATACATTTGGACACTTTAATGGCACTTGAACCGGCACTTGTTTATCGATGATCACATGATTTCTAGCAGTGCTGCACATCTAAGAATTCTTTCTTGAACTCTTAAAGAGTTGGCATGATGCTTTCTTCTGGTCCTTCACTCAGCTGAGGACTAAGCACAATGAGAATACTCAATAAATATGTGTTTTCTATAAACATCGGTTGGACGAACCACAGGCTGGGAAGTACGCACTCTGTGGAGCTGAGTGGGGAAAGCAAAGCAGCCCAGGTTTAGCAGGTGTGGGCTGCATGAGAGTCTCCTTCCTATTCTTTGAAGTGTTTGGGATTTCGCAAGGCATTCCGCAATGTGAAGTAGGGTGGGCATTTACTTACCCACTACACAGCTCTGAGTTCTCATTAAGCAATATCAAACAGGAGATTCCTGAAAAACAGAGGGTCCTGTGGGCTGTGGCTGCTTGTCCTTTGAGAAGTTGAAGAGCTCTGGCCCAGGTCCCTTCATTACCAGCCTAAGTGAAGTTAATCTGCCCTTTTCCCCCTAAGTCTGTGCTGAAGCATAATGAACAAAAGGCTTAATCACTGTGGTATCGAGATATTCCTTTCTGTCAGTGCAAATGTTCTTGGGTTTGTAATGTGAACATGATGCACTCATTTGGAGCCATTGTTCTCTCTAAATGAGAAAATGCAAATGAAGCACTCAGGGTACCATGCCATAACTTGCTGCATAAAATTCTTGACATCAACATGAAGCTACTTAGCATAATTTTCCTGTTAATAAACTGCCAATTTAGTCATTTAGATTTCAGCTTCTAAAGACTGCAACAGCATCAAGCTAGATTTTTTTCTCCCTGAATATGCCTGAGTTTGTTATTTTGATGTTTATGTTAAAACATAGGAAATTGGAGTTTATGCAATTATTTGGAGATCTTCTATCCTAATTTGTTTGCTTTCATAATTTAAGGAATCTGCACATTTGAAAGACAAAAACAATTTTTCAGAGCATTTTCTTCAGTTCAGGACAAAATTTTCATATTTAAATGACTGAGAAACATTTTGAAGATTTGACTGAGTAATGTCTATGCTGAAGGTGCTGAACCAGGAAGCCGTGGCTGCCCTGACCCCAGGCTGAGATCCTGAAGCAATGAGGAAATTCAAGGGCATAAGGGATGTCTGGGGGACTCAGCAAGTGCATAAGCCTCATTTCTGGAGCTTGTTGCCTTCCTGGCTGGGCTCCAGCCACTTCAGCCTCCTTGTCGGTTCTTAGCCTCTTCATTCAAGGAAAATCCCTGGTTGCCCACTGTGTGCCAGTTATGAAATGATGCTGCGGTAATACATACCCCAATGGAGGAGACAGGCATGACTTAATGAATCATACGACCACACATACACGCAGAGCGGGGGAGGCATATGATGTGCTGGGAGAGTAAAAGATCTAACTCAGTGCCTACCTTCAAGAACCCACAGTCAAGATTTACTCACACATCACAGCTTGGCAGAAGTTTTACGAAGCTTAAATTATCTGCCAAGATTTTTCCATTCTCCAGGTTATTGTGAAGTACAGACACAGCCAAGAGGCGTTGAGTATTTTTGAGCACCTCCTCTGTACCAGACACTGTTCCAGGCATCTGATCTGCAGAGCTCTCAGCTTCCTGGTGAGATTGCTGGGCTTTGGAGTTAAGAGCGTGGGCTTTGGCATGAGTTAGAATCTGGGGCTATACCACTGTCCAGGCATTCATCTTAGCTCTTGCATTTGTCAAATGAGTCAGCAAGTCATAGAGTTGTTGAGAAGATTAAATAGTCCCAGGGCATGGTTTGTAGAAAGGGCTTGATAAGAGAAGATTATTTTATGAAGCCAGAGAGTGGGGACCATGTTGGATAAGAGTCACATCTGGTATTTTATTTTTTCTTTCTCCATGTGTGTCTGGGCTGGGCTGAGCTGGAGACGTGTCTCTGTGGAGCAGCCTCTGGCCAGATCATTATTGTATGACTGAAACCCAGAGCCCAGACAGGCCCCTGGTGCAGTATCCAGCTTCTCGCCTCTTCTGTGGTTCAGTGGATAAGGGTCTGTGAAAAGCAAGTCCCTCCTGGAGAGCGCCTTGTTGCAGCTGTGTGTCTCCAGGGTTCTAGCTGTAGGAAGGGCTCGGCATCCAGGCACCCTTCGTGGGTGGATGTGCTTTGCCCACCTCTACAGTGTATGATGGATTGAAACGGCTTCACGCTTGCTACTTCCCTACTTTCAACTTTGGAAGAAAACAAGCTATCCCATCTCTTCTAGTCTGGTTGTTTCTCTTCTCCAAAGGTCTCAGATCTTGCTCAGACAGAGAGATCAAGGACTTGACATTTCCCATCCTCTCCCACCCAGGACCCAGTGGCTTGGTTTACGTAGCCAGATGAAGCTCCCTAGTTGGGGGTTGGACTGGGAATGAGTATCCTGGGAAGATGGAAAGATCCTCCAAAAGCCATCTAGTAGCTAGATTGAGCTCATGGCTTCTTGATTCCGTGCATCTATTCTGCCTTTTGGGAATCCTGTGAACTTTTATTGTCTCTCTTTCAATCTCGAGTTCTTTGCATCACCACTAGGAGCTTGCTTTCTACAGTGCTAAGGTAGCATCAGTCAGAACTGGGACTGGCAGCAAGGGGGAGCCTGGCAGGTTTAGGGCAGCTGAAGCCAGGCAAGGGAGGCAGGTCCTGAGCTATTTCCTTCCCATCAGATTGTGCAATTTTCTTTGCTTTTTTGATGGGTTTGTCTAAAGCAAATGTTGGATGATTATGCCCACTCATGATTTATTCTTTATTCATTCTAATAATTAGCAGAGTTGTAATTTTCACATAGATTTTAAAACATAAGCTAAAAATAAACATATCTTTATAATTTTTTTGTTTTAATTTTT
Organism: Cacajao melanocephalus; assembly: GCA_963573385.1. Lineage (NCBI taxonomy): Eukaryota > Metazoa > Chordata > Mammalia > Primates > Pitheciidae > Cacajao > Cacajao melanocephalus. The sequence goes on from CAUYLG010024122.1 coordinate 126,895, forward strand.
AAGATAAGGCCTCAATAAAACTTTTCTTCACCCTTCACTATGGGTTTGTACCTGTTTTGTGTGGATTTGCTGTGGCTCTGTTTCTGGTACCTGTTATTCTGGAACAACGGGATCTCTTTGTATGCTTCTTTTTCAAAATATTGATTGCAATGTTGGTTTGGTTCTGATGTCAAGAGTAGGATGGAATTCTGGCCTTCTAGTAGATCTCAGCACCAGGTTCTTACACGCTCATCTGTCCCATGGTGGGGGAGAGAAAGAAGTGGGATGGCTGCAAGACCCACTCATGGGCTGGACCTCCTGCAGAGGCTGAGCTGGGCGGCTATTCACTCTTCCCATTTACCCTCCAGATGCCACACAGCCTCGTGGGTATTGGCCTTCAAAGTGGCCCCCTTGGGAATCCTGGCTATTATGCCAATTAGACTCCAGTGCTGACATCTGCTTAGAAGGTCTCCAGGGCAAATCCAAGACCAGCCTGATTCCTCTAGGCTCAGCTTGGGTTTGTAACCCAGTGGGGAGGTTCCCGGAAAATGGCCTTGACAGGCCTTTTGTATTTCTCAAAGTGAAATTTTACCCTGGAGCCAGATGCTGTTCTCAGTGGTTAGCCGTGTTAACTCATGAATCTCCACTTTACAGATGTTGAGCCCGAGCTTCAGAGAACTTGAATAGCTTGCCAGGTCACATGGCTGGAGAGAGTTGGGGCCAGGCTCTGAACCCAGTCGACCCAGCTCTGAAATCAGCTCTCAGCCCATTTTGCCAGACTGCCTATCTAGGGGCACCATTCCCATCAGATGGGGCACCAGGGACATGGGCTGCAGCAGGCAGGGCCCACGCCGCTTCTTACAACCACACAGGCCTATTCACGAAGCACCACAATTGCCATATCAATACCGGGACAATGCCATTGATTTTAGTGGCATTCGGATCACAAGAGCCTGTCTGGAGTTGTGCCCTGAAATTTACACTCCCTGCATCCATTAGAGCTAATGGGAAACGTCTGCATAAATCGAGTGGTGATGGGGAGTTATAGCTCTGAGTTGGCCCCAGTGTGCTTTAACTGCCTGCTCCGAATAGGAATGCTCATCCTTCCGGTTATCACACAGCCCCTTGTATCGCACTTGTTCTTGCACAGCCTGGGGGTGGAGAGAATAGTGGGAAGCCCTGGGCAGGGTATTTTATAGCTGTGTGACCTTGGGTAAGTTATGTCACCTCTCTGAGCTGTCCTCAGTCTTCCCATCTGTGAAATGAAGCCAACATCTCCGTGCAGTGTTGTGAGAAGAGTTAAAGCCCTGTGCTCAGCACGAGGCAGCACTCCTGTCCTTCCACATTTTTCCTCGCAGCCCAAGGGTTCTTCACCCAGCACCCATGGTTGGGCCTTGGAGGGTCAGTCCACCAAATGGAATAAAGTAACGGGTTTGTATCACACAGAAATATTTTAGATGAGGCAGTGATCATGGTTTTTGTGAGTTTTCCCAAAGAGTCCGTGACCTAGAAAATTAGATCAGATCAGAAAGTTCTCAATGACAGTTATTTCTTCTCTGTAACCACAGAGCTCAGCTCTGTGTCTGTCACCAGTAGGTTAGCAGAGTATAAAGGAACAGTCCTTTCTTTCTGGAGTTCTGAGCACTGCACGCTCCCACATATGGGAGAAACGGTGACCTTTTCCCATGAGAAGATGCCTGGTGCTAGCTAGCAAGTCTGTTGGGCTGGTGGGGCCATCCCTGGGCCCTTTCAGCAGCCACCCATGTAGGAACCCCTGGCTGTCCTCCCCTTCCCTCTGGATTTCCTATCCATGCCTTTCCTTGTGTACTGCAGCCTCCTGAGTCGGGCTGTTCTCGCTCTGTTTCCATGGGGGCTGGGTTTCCATCCACCTCTGCCTCACACAGTTCATTAGAAACTGCCCAGTGTGCCCAAAGCCCACGGAATGAAGTGTCCAACTAGAGAACCTGGATGGTCTTCAAGCTGAATCCCATCCCAAATGCCATCTTCCTTCCTCTAGGGACACAGCTCCCTGGGAACCTGGGCCTCTTTTCCCAGTAGTGGGACCAAGAGAGGTTGTACTGCTCTTTGGTACTTAAATTCTCTGACTGAGAACATGGCCAGGTGCACATCCAACAAGAACCTGGAGAGGCTGTGAGGCTCAGAAGAGAGCAGCTCTGTGAGTGCAGAGTGTGACTAGAGACAAAGGTTTCCCCTGTTCATTTGCTCATTTGTACATGTATTTGTTCATTCATTCATCCTTTAAGTTTTACTGTTCCTGATAGTATTTATTTTAAGTCTTAGGACAAAGGCAAGGTGGTGGTATTGTATGAACATTTATTTGGTTACTCTTTTCTCATATGATGAGGATGTTTGGAGCCATTCTGCTGTCTTCCCACCCACAGATGCTGAAACTGTCCTCAAATGTTGGTTCTTTGTCTGTTTGCTTATGATTTGACCGATTTTATACAACAGCCAGGTTGCATGGCCAGGTGCCTAGGCCTGGGTCATGCTTTTTAACCAGCTCTGAGGGTACCTCTGCATGGCCAGGCTGGGGCCAAGGGCTGTGGAGTATCCAGGAGAAAAGAAAGGAGATGTGGCCTCCATTCCCTGGGTAACTGCCAAATCCCAGGAGGGCGGATTTGTGCCCCCATGAAGCGGTGTGAGTCTGATGGGTGCATGCAGCTGAGGGTTTGGGGTAAGAAAATGAGAGGACACTCATCCCTTATCATCCAAACCAGGATGCTTGAGTGACAGGGGGCACTACTGATAAATAGAATGAACGGTAAGTATAAACCCAGGCTGTCCCTGGCAAATGGGACATTTGGTTCACTTGAGCCAAGAGAAGGTTTCTTGAAGAAAGGTGATCTTGGGCTAAGTCTGGTGGAGGGCTGGACTTGTATTCAGGTTACAAATCCTCAGGAAAGGATGGTTTGGTCAGGGGCAACCAACCACTGTCATGGTGAGCATATTGGAGAGTCCATTTTTTTTCTTTTTTTCTTTGAGAGTTTCAGTCTTGTTGCCCAGGCTGGAGTGCAATGGCTCAATCTCCACTCACTGCAACCTCCGCCTCCCAGGTTCAAGCAATTCTCCTGCCTCAGCCTCCCTAGTAGCTGGGATTACAGGTGCCCACCACCACACCCAGCTAATTTTTTGTATTTTGTATTTTTAGTAGAGACAGAGTTTCACTATATTGGCCAGGCTGGTCTCGAACTCCTGACCTCAGGTGATCCACCCGCCTTAGCCTCCCAAAGTGCTGGGATTACAGGTGTGAGCCACCATGCCCGGCTCCCATTATTTTCTTTATCCAAGGAATAGGCATTATGGGGGGCTGATGGCTGACGGCTAATGGCTCACATCCAGGGCAGAGAGAAGCACCATCTTCCTGTGCAGTGGGCTGACCCCTGCCTCACGGCACTCCTCCCTGAGTCCATCCGCGCCAGCGTCAGTTCTGGCTGAGATCTTCTGGACATAGATCTTTCTGGATTGCAGAGCATGGAAAGACACATCCCAGGCTCTGCAGGGATTGTTTCCTAAACTCAGTGTCTTTTCGGTCCTCCTGCCCAGCATGCCCCAGGGAGAGCATGTTGGGCTTCTGCAAATTTACAGAGATATGTCGGAGCCCCTTCATCTCCAAGCCAAAACAAATAAAATTAATGGCCTACATAAAAGTGAGATCTATCCTCTCAGATAGCTCCTTTAGAACTGACTGGGGGCACGAGCATTATGAATGAGCCTCATGCTATGTCTGGAAACTATTAATATTTACAGTGGAGTCTCTGGCCCTTCAGGTAGCTTGAGATGAAGCCATCATTTCTGTGGTCTGGGCAGGGAGGGAGGAGAAGAAGGAAAAGATGGCATGATCAGGACAAGCCACTGTTCCAGGAAGGTGGACATAGGAGTTGCAGCCTGCTCTGAAGTGTTCCAGAGTGGCCCAAGCCTTTGCTCAGCATGCCAAGAGCAGCTGATGGCTGCATCACTGTTTTTCATTAGGGAAAATAAACATCTCCAAAAGGGCTCTTCCTGCTGCCAAGACAGGAAAAATAGACTGAAGAAAATATACTGAAGGAGCCAGTGTTTTCAGAATAAGTGAAACCAGTCCTTATAGAGCTCATCTCTCAAGTATTGTAGAAGTCAAATGTGGAGTTTGCACATAAGAGAGAGAATGTAGATTATCTGACAAAACTGCCAGCTGGTGTCTCAAGATTGGAGCTGATTCCAGTGAATAGATGGGCTCGTGATTGGGGAACGCTTGGTCCGATCACTCTAAAAATCCTTCATTTCCTCCCCATCTTCTTAGTTCCTCCTAAAGTGATCAAACTGGGTTTGACACGGGTGGTCTGTCATCTGGAGAGACTGCCTTCCTGCCTGTATGTGACAGCTGTGCTTCACTTTCACATTGTCCCTGTGTCTACAATTTTGTGTATAAAATAATTTACAAGTCAAATCTCTTTTTAATGCCCTGGGGAAGTTTGTTATGGATCACTATTATAATCATTCATAATAGGTGATATTTATTGAGTGCCTACTATGTGCCAGAGACTGCCTGGGGTGAAAATAGTGGTGAATGCAGCCATCGAGGCCCTTGCTCTCATGGAATTGGTTTCCTAGTGGAGGAGAGAAACTTCACCAGCTCTCCTATCCCCTGGAAATTAAGGCCAGCTTTGTTTCTCTCCAACTCCATCTCAGGAGGACCTAGACCAAGGCAATATCCCCCATATCATAGGTGACTCCCTGGCTCTACCTACATTTGGGCCACATTGAGCGGTTGGTTTTCAAATTTTAAAAGGAGAGAATAACCAGAGAGGAAGGTAATGTCAGGAGATAGAGCTGTAGCTCCTTTGGCTGTGTGCCTAGGGACCACATGGCCAGGGTTGTGACTGGCCCTTCCTCTGTCGGCTTCCGTGTGCCACTGGGGCCATATGCAGCCTATGAGGCAGGTTGTGTCTGCTGCAATGGAGCAGGACAAGCCAGGGTCTGGGACGAGAAGTGGTCAGGTCCAGTGGGTCTGGTTCATGACTCAGGCCCAGCAGTGGTCTGCCTGGAGCGTAATCAGGTCACATAGTGAAGGGCAGGGACCACCTGGGGAGTGGCCCTAGTGTAGCAGCCCCAACCATGACAAAATAGGGCAGAGACCCACCCACAGGAGGGCCTGGAGGAGATGAAAGGGGCATTGCCAGGAAACCCACTTGGAAGCTGTGTATCCAGGGCCAAATACACACAAGCCACCTCATTCTAGAAAGGAGGAGGCAACTGGATATTTTTAATGAATTGAGTCCCCCCTTCCCTCCCTCCATCCCTCCCCACCTTCTCTTTCTTTTCCCCCTTCCTACCCCCTTTCCTTCCTTCCCTCTTTTCTTTCTATCCCACAGCTAGTTACTGACAATATCATGTACTAGGCTCTGTTCCAGGCATTTGAGATACACATTCTCAGCTTTCAAGGAATCCATACACGAGTTTCTAATCTGACAATAAACATGCCTCTACAGACGGAAGGGCCCTGAATTGCAAGGGAGCCTCCCCAGTGCCCAGGCCTCGAGCAACACCTGAAGCCTGGGGTTAAGGGAAGCATTGTGCAGACAAGGGCCCCAGGTGGGCATGAGAGGGACCCACTTTGCAACCCAACTGGTTGGCTGCAGCCTCTAGAGAGCGGCTCTAGCCTGGCGGCCCCCACCCCATGGGAAACCCTGTGGGGCCTTACAAACTTCGCCAGCTTCCTATACTTCCTCCTCAGGACAAAGGTTTGTCTAGTCCTCAGAGTACAGCATCCCAAAGCCAATTCACTTCATCCCTGAGGCTGGGAAAAGGAAAGGGCTTTCTCAGGATTAGTGAAAGGAGAAGGATTCAAACGCAGAGCTCTGGGCTGCAGCCTACAAGGATGCTTTCCAAGCCAGCTACAGCCTTCCTCCTTCGTGTGCATCATTCATTTTCCCCAATTGTTTGGCACTATTTGGTTTTATTGTTACATTTAAGTCCCAGAAGATGATTATGTTCCATGAAATGGAGTGATTGATTGACCTTTTGAAATGTCAACAACTGCTGGCTGGCTCCAGAGGATTTTGTGGGCCTCATCAGCCTCCTAGACCATGTGATAGGCAAGACATCAGGGGAGCATCCAGAAGCCATGGAGCTTGGCAACTGCTGGTGGGCAGGATCCGGGAGGAACAGGGGGCACAAAATCATCCCTATCATATAAACAAACCCTGCCACAGGATTGTTAGGGAATGGGAGAGTGGCGGCAGGGAAGAGGTAAGCCAGGGAGCTGCCCAGTGTTCCCTAGCCAGGCACTGGTTTGGTCCTCTGACCACTCCTCTTTGTAGAAGAATGTCATTCCTGATAAAAGGAATGACATTGTACTTATGACCTCATGATGGTGCAGCCTGAGAGAGTACCTTTTCTTGCCCAGCTCGGCCACCCCCAAACCTCCCTTCACCATCTGCATGGGTGTGGGCTATGGCATCCTGAGAACCCAGTGGAGACATGATGAGCTGCCAGAGAATCATGGATGCTGTACTGGGTGGAGCCCGCCTGCACTGCCTTATGGCTCCTCCTCCATGTCACCCTGTCCCTAAGCAGCATTGCATGGTTTCCAAATTTGAGGGCTCTGGTGTAGCAGGAGGGAGGGATGGGATGAAACCATCCTGTTTCTATTGTATTGGTTGGAGGCAGAGAGCTTCGTGGAAGGGGCTGGCCAGAAGTGTATGCTTGTGAGGGTTTATGAATATGCAAGTCTGTAATTCACACAATAAAGGGTGGATGAAACATCCTTCTAGCAGTCGGAAAGCTCTCTCACGTGGCATTTATGAAATTTCCCAGTACAAAAGATGGTCAGGATTCTCCATGATGACTGAAAGCCTTCGGAGAGTCTTAAATACCTTCAGGCTCATCAATTCTTAAGTTGTAGTGTATTTTATTTTACTCCTTGAAAAATCATTAATTCTAGTTTAGCAACTCTGGTAACTTTCTTTTAACCAAGATGCTTAATGAACCAGACTATTCTTTTGCTAACCACGCTTGGTAAAAGAGGTATTATCCATCAGTTTTCCAGTATTGATCATAATGGTGCTATACAAGTATTTAAAGCATAATGATAGGTATCATTTTTTGAATGCTAACTGTAAACTAGGCCCTGTGTAGCTAAATAATTGATATGAATTTTGTTTAGTTATTCCAACGACCATATTAAGTAGGTATTTATTGCCCTATTTAACAGATGGGGTTTGGAGAGATTAAATAATGCGTCCAAGACCATACAGACCAAGGGATAGGGATAAGCCTCATTCCATTTCTGTGCTAACCTCCTTCCTATTATGGACACCTACTCTGTTGGCAGACTTTATGAGAGCAATGGCAGGGTGCACTCAGCCTGTGCATGGTAGTATAGTTGGGGAGATGGCCAAATGCAGAGGAGAAAGGAAATGCAGACAAGGTGCTGAAGGTTCCTTGCCATTCAAATGATGCAAATAGCTGAGAAGTGCTAGAGCCCCACTGTGTGTGTGTGTGTGTGTGTGTGTGTGTGTGTGTGTGTTGTGGGAGGCTTTCTGGGAGAGAAGCAACTTGATTTGGATCCTGAATAATGTGAAGGAGATGATGAGTAGAGGGGCAAGGGCTCTGGCTGGGAACTCAGGGCTCATCACAGGGATGGAGCGATTTGAAGATGCTACTCACACAGGTATGGGGGTTCTGCTGTTGTCAAGTCCCATACCCCTAGTTTGCTGGCTTGTCCCTGATGAATCCCCTAGGAAGAGCCCTGCAGGATCATAGGAACACACAAGGTGAGCCTGGGTCTTGTGGTGGTTGTCAGTGGTCCAACTGAGGCAGCCCCAGAGTCAGGAGGTGATCAGGAACCTATACAGAGGCCTGGTGGAGGCCAGAGCAGAGGAGAGCCAGGGTCCCACCATTCCAAAATGAGGTGTGTGGAGCCTGCAGGCAGCCTCTGTGCCATTTCGCTAACTATGACTAGAATTAATCTGTAAAATATGTATTCCACTAACCTTCACCTGCCACCACAGGCATTAGGCACTTAGCCAGTATCTAAATGCCTGTGCCATTCAGCCCCATAGAAGAAATGTCTTGTCACCTGAAGTTGTAATTCCCAAGAAACAGGCAAATGCGTTTTCATGTTTCCATATCACAGATGAACCTTGATTCTGTTGGTATTGCATCTTAGGACAGTAGTGGGTATGCCATTAGGATCTGCTGTGTAACCCAGCTGACACCATGCCTGAGCATAGCTGAGGGTACTACTGGCAGAACTGGCCTCTTCCTCAGGCAGTCACCTGAAGTTGTGATGATGGGCATTCAGTACACCTCAGGGGGTGGAGTGAAGCCCACGCTGGTGACAATACCTGATCATGCCCAGGCTGGGGAGGGTCACAGAGGGAGAGAACCCTTGAGCTGCTGTGAATTTGGATCAAGACATGCCCCTGGCCGTATCCAGGTGTTACCTGGGTGCTTCTTGCCTTGTAAGAATAAGGGTGACCTTGTACCTTTGAGCCCCTTTGCTGGGGATGTAGGATTCAGGACTGGTATTCCACGTCCTGGTTCAATCTGAGCTGAATGTTTGTGGGTCTGCCTTCTGCCTGGGGACCTGAGCACTCGGGTCACTGACCCCAGCCTTGGCCTGTAGGGAGACACGGGAACCATGAAGCTGGTCTCTTGGATCTCTGCTTATTGCTCTAGATCCTTCCCCAGGGCTGTGCCCACAGGTTCTCAGAATTGCCAGTCAATTCCATGAAGCTGTCTGTTAAAACAATTTCTTAGGACAATTAGCCAAAATAATCAAATACTAAAGCAGAAACAAGCCCTGAAACAAATTCGTTATAGGACTGAATTTCCCAGTTTCCTCCTCCATCAAGCAGACAGAGCTGTTTGCAGAACTCCAGAGAGGCCCCTCTGCTACCAGTCAAGATCTTGTCTCTGGCAGTGTTGAGATGACAGCCTCTTCCTATCCCAGCCCCTTTCCCTGTCCCTCCCCCGCTCCACCCCTAGGACAGCCCAGCCTCACATCCATGTGGTGAGTAGCAGGTGTCTGCAAGTGTGTTTTGAACACAGCAGTTTTCCTTCAGAGGCTTCTCTCCTATATTGCCTCTCAGTGGAAAAGCAAGGGGCCTGGGAAGAATGAAGGTCAAGCTTTGCTGCCTGTGCTAGCCGTGTCCTGGAGTAACAGGGACAGTGTCCCTTGCTCGGCCCTGGAGCCCCCTCCTCTTCCTAAGGCTTTCCTCTCTGGAGATCCACCAGGCTTTGCAGTTCAGAGGTCTACTTTTGTGCCCTTGGCAAGTCCCTGGCTTTCACTCCCCGCCTGGGGCCCCCATCTCATTTTCTGTTTCTGCAGCAGGCTGAGCCTCGGCATTCTTGCAGGTGCCACGATAGCTCTTTTCACATATGGCTCCATCTCTGTGGAAGTTTCCTCAGGTTCAAAGACCTTTTCAATCCTGGCTGTCCCCTCTCTTCAGCCAGGGCAGACTGGTCATTTGCACGACCTATCTGACATTCTATGGAAGTGTCTGGCAAAGAATCGTCAGTTGGGCCTGCTATAGTGATGGTTAATGGCCCAGATGGGTATGCATTTGGCGGAGACAGTCCTGATGTCTAATCTGGGTTGTTGTCTAAGTGACAGTCCATAGAGAGATAGAGCCTGGGAGGAGCTGACCCTGGCTTTGTAAATGCCTTCTCCTCCCAGCCCTTCAAAGTTGATGGCTATGCAGGAGCCCCTTTAAAATGATCTAATTGGAATGGTAACAGATGTAGCATTCTGCCACAGCTAACAGCGAGATTGGAATTTGAGGAGACGCAGAGACAAATTACCTCTGAATTTTCTTGCAGCCATAAAAGCTTTTTACTGTATAGTAATTTTCCATTCCTCCTGCAGACATATTTGCATATTGCTTAACAATTTATCTCCTGTCATTTGTCAGATATTATCCATGTCCGGTTAATAAGCTAAGACAGGTCATATTAAGACTTTGGAGGCCTCTTGTGCTCTATGGTAGGTGGTATGGCTCCCCTGCCCACAGGGCCTCCCTGTCATGGGGGCAGACAGAGCATGGTGGGGCGGTATTGTGACTGTGTCAGGGGCCTTGTCCATAGCACCTTTCACTCCTGTCCCCATGTAGAGAGAAGACAGAGCCATGGGCATGTGGTGCCCAGTTCACAGCTGCGTGCCTGGCACCTGTGGAGGAAGCTGCAGTACCCCACGTCCTCAGTGAGTGCCAGACTCTTCGTGTGGATGACAACAGCCCTGCCCCGGAGTCTGTCTCAGCTCTGGCTCCCAGGCTCGCCAACATTTTGCCTAACTCCTTTCCTTCCCTGGAACTCAGTCTCAGAATAAGGCTAATTAACCACTTCTTTTATATCTATAAAAGCATACTTTCTTCCAAACCAGGGTTTCCCTGGAGCCCCCGTCTATAGAACAGGCAAGTGGCAGGTGGTGTTGAAGGATGATGGAGGATGAGCCCTGCATTCCTGCCTATCCCCACTCACCCCTCTTGCTCCCCAACACAGAGAGGTCCCCAAGTCCTCGGACTCTTGGAGCCCCGTGGAGCATGGTGTGAATGGCTTAGGAGGTATTCTTGGCCCTGCCTCCTGCCCCAGTGCTCTGAGGTTCCAGGGTTATTGGCTCATTTGTCCAGCACCTGCTGCTGGCCTGACCCTGCGTTCAGGCGGAGGAGCCATAGCCTTCTCCAGTGCTTAAGCTTAAGATGCTAGAACTCTGCTCACTCTGAGACTGGGATTGGTAGTAGGTTCCGTTGGCTATTGGGCAGATTTTGAGAGGAAAGAAAAATGGTTTGATGCCAAATGTGTGATGAGATTTGCATAATTGAATTCAAATAGAATTAAAGGGTCGTATGTTTACACAGCAATGCCTCAAATCAGATTGCAGTGATGTGTGCTCAGTACTAAAATGTGTTCCTTAGGGACATGTGGATATCTGGTTCCCAGAATCTGTACAAAAGCAGGAGAGAAGTCTGGGTTTGGGGATGGTTTCAGGAGCTGCCTGTCAAAGGAGCAGATTGGCATTCATGACAGTGGTGGGGTTTACTGAGGACTTCCTGGGCGCCAGGACGTGAGCTATGTGCTCTGCATAGGTTTCCTTATGGAATGCTCACAGCAGCAGTGGAACGCAGGCAGGGATAGCATAGGACCTGTTTTCTTGGCTACTCTGTGGAACTGAGTAGGGTGAGCCCAGGTATTTGTATGGGGCACACACTCATCCAATATTATTGGGAAAAACATGCAAACCTGTTCTACTGTGTGCATTTTGTGAAGGACCCTATGCTTTTAGTGTTCCTGCTACCATTTCTAAGCTTGACCCCTGCTGTTGCTTTGATCTGAAAATGAAATATCAAAGGTAGCAATCAGAGAATGTATGCAGGAGAACTAAGAACCAGTGATGAACAGTAACAGATTATTGTGCAGCACTGAGCTGTGTCCTCTAACCATGGACAACTGCATTCCTCAGCAATGCCATTCAGGGAACCTGAGGTTGGCCTGTGTGTGTGTGTGTGTAGGGGTGTGTGTGTGTGTATGTGGTGTGTGTGGATGTTTGTGTGTGTGTGTGAGTGTGTGTGGGTGTGTTTATGTGGGATGTGTGTGTGTGTTTCTGACCAGGTTCTCACCTGGTTTTTCTTTTCTTTTTTTTTTTTTGTTTTTGAGACTGACTCTCGCTCTATTGCCCAGGCTGGAGTTCCGTGGCATGATTTCGGCTCACTGCAACCTCTGCCTCCCGGGTTCAAGCGATTCTCCTGCCTCAGCCTCCTAAGTAGCTGGGATTAGAGGCATGCGCCACCACATCCAGCTAATTTTTGTATTGTTAGTAGAGATGGGGTTTCACCATATTGGCCAGGCTGGTCTTGAACTCCTGACCTCAAGTGATCCTGCTGACTCAGATTCCCAGAGTGTCAGGATTACAGGCATGAGCCACTGCACCTGGCTGTCACCTGGTTTTTCTATTCAATATGGAATGTCCCCCCCAAGGCAGTCAACCTGGCCAACCCTGGACAGTTGTCATAATTATGATAGAGATACTGACATTTCTTATCCACACAAAATGTGCCTAAGGATCAGCCTGTATCTGAATGAGCAGAGACAGGCCCATCCTTCTCAAGTCCGTTGTGGAAGTTCTGCCTTTTTGTCATTCTGACATTATCTGTATGTGGAAGAGTTGGAGTCCTATGGGATTTCCAGATGAAGGCCGGGAATAACTTCTTTCTAAATATAGGCCCGGGTCCCTTCAAAAGCTCATCTTCACACTCCACTTAAGTCTTAGAAAGCCCAGTGAGGTAGGTCATGTGTTACCCCCTGAGTGGACAAGAAATCTGCCTGAAACCATACCCCAACCCAGACTTCTCTCCAGCCCTGAGAGGTCACAGGGTGGCTGGGATGGCAGAGTAGTAATGAGAATAAGCTGCCTGGGTTCACCTCTTTTGGCCCTGCCCCTTGAGGGCTGTTTGCAGTAGGCTGGGGTATCATTCCTGGGGCTGCACTCCATCCTGGAATACAGTGACACATCCATGCCCTTGGCAGAGGCAGAGCACCTGCCCCACCAGGCATACTCACCTTGGCTGTTGGAGATGAGCAGACCCGTTGTAAGCAGAAGCTTTGGTGTGATGGTTTGGTGTGATGGTTTGGCGTGGCTTGCTGTCTCGTGCTACTCGATGCGTGGTTGAGGAAGCTCACCCCAAGTGGCTGTTGATCCCACAGCAGGGGCCTGAATGAAGACCGTGGGCAGATGTGAATCCCGCAAAAAGTCTGGAGTCCAGTCTGGTGCAGCCGAGCCCAGGCTAGATTAGCAAAACTGCAGCCAGCCTGCAGACCTGGAAGAATGAATGTTGTCTAAGGCACTGGAGTTTTTGAAGCTGTTGGTTATACAGTGAAAACAGACTAGCACTACTCCTTGGGGAAGTACCTAACTCTTCTGAACCTCTAATTCTTGACGAATAAAATCACAACACGAATACCAACCTCTTAGAGCTGTTGTGAGGGGTAGCTGAGGTAAGACAGTTCTTGGTGTGTAGTGGGTACTCATTTCTGAGCAGGTGGCTTTTCCTTGGGGTGGTTTTTGATGCAAATGGTCCTTGTGGCAGAGGGGGAGTGGCTGGCTTTCAGGCAGAAGCTGATTCTGGCAAGTTTTGTTTCTTCCTGGCTTCCCAGGTCCTCATGGGCCTGACTCGCTGAAGCAAGTGGGATCTATCATGAATTCCTCAGGCCCTGTGTGGACGCTGGTGAGCCTAAGTGACGTCATGCCAAGTCTCATGGTGAGGGCACCTTCCTTCCTCTTAGCTGTTTTAAATGTCACGCTCTGCCCTCAGAGAGGAGGGGCTGGTGAGAGGGCTGGGGTCCAGAGGCCTGGGCTGCGGTGGACACAGACCTCCAGGACACCATTGGCTGCTTCTCCTTCTGGCTGTATTAAGATGCTGTCCCTCAAGGCATTGGCTTGTCACTGTCATCCCATAAGCAACAGGTCAGAGCACTTCATACTGTGGCTTTAAATTTGCTTCTCTGAATAGAAAGCGAAGGCAATGTACCCGAGTGCTGTGGGTCTGTCTCCTTTGAGAGAAACCCACCAGGTCTCACAGAAGCACTGCCTGGCCTCCGATGTCTCATTGTATTTTGTAGCGGTCAGTCCTTCCAGCCCAGAAGGGACTATGGCCATTGCTGTGAGAAGTTTGAGAGCTCTGGATTCTTAAGGAGCCTTTTAGGACAGGCCTGGGATCTCGTCACTTTCCTAACAGGGAGATCATCTCCCACGTATGGAGCCCTGTATCTTTGCAGGTACTGTACCAAGCACTTTGCATGCATTATTGCATGTAATAGTCCTGCATTGTCGCATGTAATAGTCACATTATTGCATGTAGTAGTCATGCATTATTGTGTGTAATAGTCACACATTATTACATGTAATAGTCACATTATTGCATGTAATCGTCACACATTATTGAGTGTAATAGTCATGTATTATTGCATGTAATAGTCACAACGGCTCCATCGTCGTTTGACAGAAGAGCAAATGGAGGCTGAGGGAGGCAGTGCCCTCCTCAAGGTCACCCAGCTGGTAAGTGGCAGAGCTGGGATTTGGATTCAGGTCTGTGATTCATGCTGTGCTCTTCATTGCCACGATGACTGTCACTGTCTGTCTGTCCCTCCTCCTTTCCCTGCAGTCTGTCTGGCATGCTCAGCCCTCAGTACAGATGCTCCCCTGCCATCTGTGGAAGCTTCTGGCAGCCCCTGGCTTCTGGATTCTGTCCTCCCATCTCTGGGGGGTGCTGCTTACTGCTGCCTGAATGATTTCTCGATGCGAGCAGGTTGTGGCTTTGACTTTAACTTTTTCTCTGTGGCTTTGACTTTGATAATCAGGGCTCAGAGAAAGCTCCCTCTGTTTGGTTTCTTTTACAAAAGCCACACACACACAGTGATGCTAAATAAATCCTCATGGAATTGAATTGGGAAAAAAGAAGAATTTGCCCTCTGGAAAGTACTATAACCCAAGTAGAAATAAAGCTGTTCTATTGATGATAAAGACTTGGAGATAAGCCCTCGCCTATGGGAGCTATCTTTTTGGGAGTACTTTCCCTGGTGACAGGGACAGTCACTCGGGGGGTACAGTGGGGCACACATCTTCCAGCAGGAAATTATCTGTTCAGAATCGCAGCTGGTCTTGGCACTTCGCTGACTTTGCCAGGCCATGCTGGTAGATAGTCTCACGCGAGATCGGGAAGGTGGCGACCCTCCCTTGGGCAATGTACAACGGGCTCTCACTTTCCCCTGCCTCTGAGGGCCAGAGCCTGCAGAGGGGACTGCTGAAGCCTGCCATCTACGTGGAGCTTTCTGTCATGCCAGAGGGGGCCCATTTCAAATTGAGTTTATAAATTCAGCCTCTTAAAAATAAAGGGATTCTGACAAGTGGGCCTTCAGTTTTCACTCCTCATTAGCTGTTGATGTGCCTTGTGTTTTCTTGGGAAATTCATGCAAATGGAGAAGGTGGGGTGGAGCCTGTCTTTTCCACTGATTCCAAGACAGGGACGATGAATGTGCGTGTTTGTCAGTGGGAGATGTCAGCATCGTCTGGGGCAGAGGGAGGAACCTGCTGATCTCATACTCAGGCTGCCCGGTGTGGCTGGCAGAAAGGCTGTGTCTGGGGAGTGGGCGCTGAATTGGGCAGGGCCATGTTTCACCCATGGTTGCCTGAGTTGACCCTGGCTCCAGGCCCCTGAGTCCTTCCTCGGGGTGGTAGATGGAAGAGCCAGATTCTCATGTGGTACCTCCCAGCCCTTGGCCTGCCAGCAGCATGGCCTCAGTACCAACACAGACCACATTTGCTGCTTCTATAATACCCCTATTAGTCACTGGCAGAGACAAAGAGGAGTGCCACACAGAAGATGTGCCACAGTTTCCAAGCCCTCTTCCTGCCCTGCACTCATTCCTCCTCAGCACCCTGTGTTTCAGGCACCGCAGCTGAGGTAGCTGCATTGTCTGGTTCTAGAACCTCATGCTAGGGTGTTGGCGCTCCTCTCCCACAGGCCAGCTTGGAGTCCATTTAGGCTTCAGGGGTCCCAGGCCATGTCTCAGAAAGGACAACCTCTCAGCTTCACACTTTGATGATTTCACAGCATAATTTTCAGACCCCTATCTACATGAGAGCGTGCAAACACCCCTGCACCCACTCATGCACCTAACACAGAAGCTGCAGGTGTCTTCATGGGGGCTGGCCATCTGGGGCTTCCCCCTCCTCCTTCCCCACAGCCCTTCTTCCCTAACCCAAATGAACTGGAGCCACCTGGGGAATCTGTCTGTCTGTCCATCTGTTCACTTAGCTATCTGTAGTTATTCACTCAATAGATACTTTTGTGAGGATCAGCCACATGTCAGAGAAGTGTGCAATGCAGAAATGATCAGAGGTGACCTTTTAGCAGGGGAGAAAGACACGACCAATTAAAAGGAGGACAGCATGCCAGAGGAGAGCCCAGATCAAGGGCTCTGGGGGTTTCGCGGACAGATCAGGCAGGGGAATTCTAGAGTCAAGGTTAGCATGAGCAGAGGCATAGGGCTCAGGCCTGGGATGGGCCCCAAGAGCCTGCAGGGAAACCAGTAGATGGGACAGATGCCCAAAGGACAGTCACAGGACCTCAGCAGGATATTTAGGTAAAGCTCAGAGCCCCAGATTAAGCCAGGACAGCTGAAGACCAAAGAAACCCCCCACGCCCCTGCATGCCCTGAAAACCAGGAGTGAGCAAAAAAGGAAGAGAGAGAGGTCAATATGGAAGTTAGGAGTGTAGGCTTTGCAGCCAGGCAGACCTATGTTCTCCCTGTAGGCTTCCTCGGACCAGCCATGGGAAAAGGCTACTCTGCAACTTCGTTGGATGATGCAGTGAGAATAAGAGCCACCTCATAGGGTTTGTGTGTGTGAAGATTACACTAGGTAATATATACAAAGTATTGGGCACAGACTATGTCCCAGAGTTTAAATGGAGATGGAACATTGGGAGAAGGGTGGCTTTATCTCAGAACAGAAGGAATGAGAGAGGTGGACTGGCCGGATTGGAAACAGAGCCAGCAGAAGCCGGCATTGGAATCTGGGCTCCATTTCATGGGAAGAATAGACCTTGCTAAGACTGGTCTCCATGGAGGCCACTCACATCTTGACTTCCGTATTGTCCCATCTCCCCTTCCCACATTCTTATATACTTCGGGTTTGCATGGAGGAGAGGGGGTTGTATTTGGTCTCTAGCTGTTCTGGCTTTGTCTGGGGCCCCCTGAGGACAGGAGCAGTACCTGGCTCTGAGCTTTGCTGCAGGATTCTGATGATGACAGATTGAAAGAGCTTGGCTGAGGCAGGGGCTGGACTTGAATGCTGGGTTCAGTGGCATCCTGGGCATCTTCCTTACTGTGGCCACTGTCCCTGTAAGTCTTAGGTCAGTGGTGTGAGGTCTCCAGCTGTGACCTCTTTGGTCTTAGGGGAGAGGACTGCTTTAGTGGGAACTATATTTGTATACAAATGATGATTTAAAGGGAATAAATGTTCTGCTTGCTTTGACATTTGGGAAACCTGCCTTCCCTTCTGACATTTGACATGTGGAGTTCTCTTTGAGCTTAGAGTGTAGGTGAGGGTGCTTGCTGTTGTGCTGAGTGCCTGGGACCACAGACCACGAATGTGAGCCAAAACCCAATATGCACAATGAGGGTAACAATTTGCAACCAAGAGGGAAAGTTGAGAATGTGCTAGCGAAGCTTCATTGCTGGTGGATACTCAGAAGCTAGTAGCTATGATGGCCTTCATGATGGTGATCCTGAGGAAGAAGTGGGTAGTAGAAAGAGGGTTGCAGTCAACTGCAGCATCATGGCAGGCCTGCCAGGCCTATTGTTTCACTCCCTCTGTCTGCCGGAAAGCCTTCTGGATGGGAGGGACCTGAGGGTCCTAGCCTTCATCAGATGCTACAACACAGTGGCTCAAAACAATGCGTTATGGACTGAATGTTTGTATTCAGTCCAAATTCATATGTTGAAACCCTAACCCCCAAGCTGATGGTATTAGGAAGTGGGGCCTTTGGGAGGCGGAGCCCTCATCATGGGATAAGTGCCCTTATAAAAGAGGCAAGGGAGTTTGCTTCCTGCTCTCTGCTCTCTGCCATGTGAGGACACAGAAGAAGATGGCCATCTGCAAACCAGGAAGGGGACCCTTGCTAGACACCAGATTTACTGACACCTGGGTCTTCCCAGCCTCCAGAACCATGATAAATGAATTTCTGTGGCTTAAGCCACCCAGTCTATGGTACTTTCGTTGTGGCAGCCTGAAGAAACTAAGGCATAAGAGGAATGATCACAGGTGCTGGAAGTAGGAACCAGGAGCACTAGGAGGGTACAGTGTACTCAGAGCTCATGCTTACGTGTTTATGTGGGAGCATGCAGATTAGCTTCTATCTCCCAGGCTAGGCTGTGAGCTCCAGGAGAACAGGAACCATGCTGAGTTTCACTGTCCATGACGCCCCAGCACCTAGCAAAGTGCTTAGCACATAGCACATGCTCAGTTAATGTTCTGTTGTTGATTGAGAGGAGGAGACTACAGAATTTCTGTGGAGTGGAGGTGCAGAGGACATGGCAGGTCACCCAGGCAAACTCAGCCTTAGGCCCTCAGATACATCTGGGGCTTTGTGGCACTCAGAGATGGGGCCCACTCTGGGCCCAGGGTGGGTAGCGCAGTCTAGATGTGGCACCCTTTGGATAGCAGGTTCTTGATCTCCTCTCCCAGGTCCTGTCCCCATCCTATGCACAAATTACATCAATTGATGCTTTTCATGGCTTTGCTAGGGGTGGGAGGGAGTATTTCAGTCTAGAATTTGAAGTCTTTGCACCTCCGCATAGAATTCAGGTAGGGCTTATAGGAAGGTTAAATTTAGGTGTTACTCAAACTGGATTGAGGAATACCTAGAGAGCTGATAAGGTATGCCTTCTGGGTGTGTCTCTGAGGAGGTTTCTAGAGGAGATGGGCATGTTAGTATGTGCACTGAATGGGGAAGAGTTGCCCTCAATGTGGTGAGCAACAACCAGTTGGCCAGGGCCCAGATAGAATAAAAAAGGCACAGAAATAGCAACCTGTATCCGACCCTGACCTCGGAAATGGGAAACTCTCTTCCTTCTGCCCTTAGACATCAGAACTCCAGGCTCCCTAACTTTTAGACTGCAAGACTTACACCAGATGCAGCCCCTTGATCTTGGACTTCCCAGCCTCTTGAACCGTGAACCTGATAAACTTCTATTGTTCATAGATTACTCAGTCTTGGGTATTCTGTTGGAGCAACACAAAATGTACTAAGACAGCTCATAATGTCTGGCACAGGAAGCATTTATCCATATCCAGGCAGCAGTCAGAGTCCTTGGGAGGACAGAGCTGGAGCAATCAAGTCAATCAGTTTATCAATAAAATATGGCTGCTGACACTAATCCATGCAGGTTCTTCTCAAAATGTCAGATCAGAATCTCTCCTTCCCTCCGGGTGAAAACAGAGATACAATTTTCCTCAGGAGATATATAGGGTATTTTAATTTGAGAGGATGCAACAAATTTTTCATAATTGTATAATTTGTACATATTTCCTTGTAATAAAATGTGATGATTATAGTTCTGTTCCCATAAAAGGCTCCCTAATCTTCTAATTATGAGAGGATGTTTTCTGAGCTCCAGAATGGCCCATCTTTAAAAGAATTTTTTTATTTTTAAAATTTTTATGAGAGAGCATAAAGTTTGGATTCTACTAGCTATATGCTTTTCAGTGGGGTGGATCAGCAAAGCAGAGGCAATGGCCTGTCCAGCCCCTCTCCACCCAGAAGAGTGGGCCAGGAGTGAGAGAACTTTCTCACAGATGACAATCTCTTCACATCTGCCAGAAACAAAGTATGTGGCTGTGTTTAGTTCATACTCATTCAACAAGCATTTATTGAGCACCTACTGTGTGCCAGGCAATGTTGTTCTGCCATCATGGAGCACCTACATAAGGGTAAGAGAGATGTGGCTCCAATAATCTCATTAAGAAGCGTAACATCATCGGGCATAGTGGCTTGTAATCCCAGCACTTTGGGAGGCCGAGGCTGGCAGATCATGAGGTCCAGAGATGGAAACCATCCTGGCTAACATGGTGAAATCCCATCTCTACTAAAAATACAAAAAAATTTGCCGGGGTGTGGCGGCATGTGCCTGTAGTCCCAGCTACGCAGGAGGCTGAAGCAGGAGAATAGTTTGAACCTGGGAGGTGGCAGTGAGCTGAGATCGTGCGACTGCACTCCAACCTGGGTGACAGTGCAAGACTTCATCTCAAAAAAAAAAAAAAAAGTGTAACATCGCAGCTGTGACATGAGCAGTGGGTGCAAGTTACACAGTACAGCAGAGGCAGATGACAGTGGGCCTGATCTAATGGGGGAGGTCAGAGCAGGCCCCATGAGGAAGTGATATTTGAGTTGGGGTTGTGAAGGTTGAGTAGGAAGTCACTGGATAATAAGCAGAGTGGGGCAGTTGGAACCCCAAGTCAAGGAAGTGAGAGGGAGTCTGACCTTTGCTGGAGAGGTCAGAGCCCCCACAGGCCAGCCTCTTCCACCAACCTTCTACTCAAGGGGTTCTCTGTGTCAGTTTCTGTGCTTTGTAAGCTGTGGGTCTAGGAACTGAATCCAGCTCTTGTTGTACAAGCCCAGGCCACTGCTCTTTCTTACTGTATCTTATCTGGATTTAACAACAACCACTATGCCATGCTTTACAGCCAGAGGGATCTTCATGAAGGAGAGATCTGATCACATCATACCCCTTCTCAAAGCCCCAGTGGTCCCCCACAACCAAAGGATGAAACCCACTCTCAGGCTCCAACCTCCTCCAAGATCTGCGTGGCCTCTCTCTGTCCATTTCGGGCCCTGGGCTCATCTTGGGGGTGTGGATGTGTCCTGCTCATGCCGTCCTCAGAGTCTTTGCACATACCATTTATTTTCCCCATAACACTTCCTGCCAACAGGACTCTGCCCTCTTATCCCTCTGGCAGACTCCTACCCTTCCTTCTGTTCTCAGCTTAAAGCACCTCTTCAGGGAGGCCTCCCATCCCTCCTGCTGCACCCCTCTTTCCAGCTCCTTGCTCTAATTCTCCATTACATTTTACTATAGATGCTTGCTCAGTATTCGTTTTCCCCCTCTGGACTGTAAATTCTATGAGACCAGACACACATTTGTTTTATTTATAGTGTAGTGTGCTATTAATGTGTACATAATCGGTGGCACATGGTAGGTATTCAGTAAACCAGTGAGTGGTGAAGATACAGCTCGAGGTGGCTGTGTCCCACCCCCTGCCATCACTGGGATGTTCTCAGCTGCTTAAAAGTGTTTGTCTTCTGGGACAGGTCACATGGACCCTTACCGCTGTGCAGGCTGTGGCTTCCTGTTGACACTAATTACAGAGCATCTCTTGTGCCATTTCTCTGCTTGTTGAGTGAGTCAGTGTAGAGGCCAGGTAACCCTCCCTCCATTCACCCCAGCCTCAGGTGGTCGGTCCTGCAGGGGTGGATAAAAGCAGGATTCAGTGTGAGATTTGGACCAAAGGAAAGTTCAGTGATGACTCAAGTCTTGAATCCTTCTTGGGACAGAGGCGAGGAATTCAGAAATAAGTAGGGAAATGATGTGTGGGGTCCATGCCTTCAGGCTAATGCCCCCTCAGCTCTGGGCATCTCAGAACTTAGATGTGGGTCAGAGCCACCTTTGCAATCACAATAGACTGGCCGGCAGGACATTGCCAGCTGGGTGGGCCATCCATCTGGTGGGAGTCTGGCCCGAGTGTTGCCAATGACACAGACCTGGGAGGGAAGACATTAAGAGACACATTGTTTCTGGAGGCTGCAACAGAGTGTATGGCTGGCAATTATCTATTTGTAATCCATTAAAGAATGCTTTGGCATAGGAAACACAGATTAGGGATGAAACTGCAATATAACCAAATTGTATTTTTATAGAAAAGTACTGCGTTTTTCTCTAAATAAAATTCAGTAACAAAATTTTATTTGTTTTCTCCCAAAAATGCCTTTCCAAATTGATTTTTAAGAGACGTCATGAAAAACCAATGTGGTTAAGTAATTCAGTGTCCTCGGAGCCAAAGCGCGGCGTGGTTATGATTGGGAGCTCAGAGTACCTTGTGCTCAGAGCTTCCCTGATTCCCAAAGTTCTCCCAGCTACTTAGCTCATCTTTTATGGAGCTCTCTGGGAGACAGCCTAAATCCTGAGATGCCCCTGCTGGGGTGGAGGAAACGTGATAGCAAAGGACGGCTTGTTCTTTCTGAGTCATCCCATGTTAACGGAGCAGCAGGCAGGTGGGCAGAGGAAAATTATTAGAAGAAGCAAATATGAAGTTTTGCATTTGGCGATGGCTGGACAGAGGAAGTGCAAGTCGCTGTCTCTATAGGCAAAGGTTTACAAAACAAGATTCTAAGTTGTCTATGCATCGCCGCAAAACATTCACATCAAAAGTCAGACATTCAGTTCATCCCCACAGTGTTTGCCCTGCATCTTTATATTTAGAAACATCTGGAGCATCAGTGGAATTTATCATCCACCCAGATGCTTGATAGTCCCTACATGGGGCCCTTTATGCATGCCGGCAGGAATTGAAAATGATTTATTCTTTCTCTAAGAACTGTAATCAACTGCTAGGTTTTCAATAACTATAATCAGCCATTAGGTATTTATTGATCTCTTATGCCAAGCATATTTGAGGTGCAGCAGATATGTGTCATGATCCTTCATTTAAGGAAAGTGGCATTTGGCTTGCAAGACAAAGTCAGCAAGCATGGCATAATTCAACCTTGGTTCTCTTTCTTGTCCTAACTACAGGGTCCTTTCTGGATAGGAGATAGGATCCAAGGAAGGCTGGGCAGCCTTCTTGGAGGAGGGAACTAGATCTATGCCTGATCTGATGAATGGAATGATGGGGGAGGGGTCACTTTAGGTGAGAGAGAGGAGATGGGCATGTTCCCAGCAGGGCACAGATATGGAGATGAGGATGAGTTGATTTGGGGAAGGGAAGTTCCAGTGGGGAGGTCGGGGGAAGTCGGTTTTCTTGTTTGTTTGTTTGAGATGGAGTTTTGCTCTTGTCCAGGGTGGAGTACAGTGGCGCAATCTCAGCTCACTGCAACCTCCTCTTCCCAGGTTCAAGCGATTCTCCTGCCTCGGCCTTCCAAGAGGCTGGCTGGTGCCCGCTACCACACCTGGCTAATCTGTGTACTTTTAGTAGAGACGGGGTTTCACCATGTTGGTCAGGCTGGTCTCAAACTCCTGATATCAGGCGATTCACCTGCCTTGGCCTCCCAAAGTGCTGGGATTACAGGTATGAGCCACCACACCTGGCTAGTTGGGGGAAGTTTTGTTGGGGCACTTAGAATGCTGAGACCACTAGCCTGATTATGGTTGCGGGTTGAATTTTGGGGAATAAGAAACAATAAGCTTGAAAAAGTAGGGCAGGGTCAGAAGGACAGAAACCCGGACCCCCAAAGGAAAGAGTGTTCTCTCTATTTGGGGTACTGTGGTTCCTCAAGTGGCTCGGAGATTGTGCAGGAGATCCTCCCATCCCTGTGCCCAGCACAGCATACACAGCTATCTGTAGACCAAATAAATAATCTTTTCTCACACATATACCCACTACTGTACCTGAATACATTGAGGCTATTGTGGGAAAAAATGCAAATATATTTAAAGTTTTACTGAATTTGAAGTAGCTGTTTGGCACTGTGGATTGTCTCAAGCAATGTTTTCTAAAGTTATATAATTGCCCTCAAGTTTGGGAGTCAGTTGTGCTATTGACCAGGACCTCTTGCCTCAGAAGTAGGGTACCACACCCCAGGTGGGGTTAGCATGGGAGGTGTCTGGACAAGGGAAGGGAGTGGTCCAAGATGAGCTCTGAGGAAATTGTTCTGGAACTGAGGCAAGCGCAGATTGAAGAAGTGGGAGGGAAGAAACTGGCTGGCCAACAGGCCTGCTGTGGAGAGACTGGGTTGAGGGGTTAGAAAAGTAGGGTGTGGAGCAGGGGAAAACACTGAGGACCACGGGAAGGCAGATGGCGGGGGCCGGCTGCAGGGCCCTGCTGAGGGAGCCAAGCAGTGACACTGTACTCTTAGCAACACTCTGCTTGCAGCAAGGGCCCCTGCCACCCTGAGTGAGTGGCTGCCACCCACACCCAGGAGCTAAAGGACCAAGTCGTGTGAGGAGGCTACAGGGCTTTGTTTCTCCAGGATCTGAAATGTAGTTCCCCTGGTGTGGGGCTCCAGCAGATGACATTCCTGGCCTCATGGTGGGGACAAAACAAAAAGGCCGGGACAGTCAGCAGCGAAACACAAGTTTCCACCTTGCAGATCATTAGAACTGTGGGCCCTGTCATACTTCCCAACAATGTCACATGTTTACTGAGGAAGTCAGAATCATTGACTTTAGAAAAAAGTGAGTCCTGAGACCTATTTATCTCCCTTGGAGGTTAAATTCAGTTATCTTCTGTGTGAGCTCTGTCTACAGAATCTGTTCTGTCCTCAGAATGACTGGGTTGAGAACAGTGGAGGACAAGGACTGTTTTGAGGCTGAGTCATAAAGCATTTTCAAGTTAATGACAAAGCACCAAAACTTTTTATGCCAGAGAGAACTGGTTGTCTCCTAACATCTATTCACTTGTTCTCTAGAAGCTCCAGTTTTGGTGCGCGCGTGCACGCACGCGTGTGTGTGTGCGTGTGTGTGTGTGTGTTGAGAGACAGCCTTGCTCTGTTGCCCAGGCTGGAGTGCAGCGGTATGATCTCAGTTCACTGCAACCTCCACTTCCTGGGTTCAAGCGATTCTCCTGCCTCAGCCTCCCGAGTAGCTGGACTACAGGCATATGCCACCATGCCTGGCTAATATTTTTGTATTTTTAGTAGAGACAGGATTTCACCAAACTGGCTAGACCGATCTCGAACTCCTGACCTCAAGTGATCCGCCTGCCTCAGCCTCCCAAAGTGCTGGGATTTCAGGAGCGAGCCACCGCACCTGGCCTAGAACCACCAGTTTTTCGTTGGCTATGTTTCCCAGCCTTCCTGATAGCTAGGTTTAGCCACTTACTGAATTCCTGCCAAGCTGAGCACAGTGAAATAAGCCATTTCCTTTAAAGAACCTGCCTTCTATTTCCCCCTTTTTCCTTCCCATTTTGTCTGGAATGCAAACACAGTGGGGGTGAGCCATCTGGGACCTGTGGAGGAGGCAGCTTCCCTGGGGATGGGTGCAGTAGCTAGAGTGAAGGAGTCTGGGGTTCTGACACTATGTGTAATAGCCACGGTGCCAGCCTGCACTGATTCTGCCCAAGTTGTGGTGCAAGAGAGAAATGACATCTCTCTTATTTAGTCTACTATTACTTTGGATCTCTATTCATAGCAGCTACATCTAGATCATCAATTATAATTCTTAATTTGAAAGTTGAATGTATGCATTTGGAGAATAAGGAAGATACCTAAACAAACCACTTTCTGGTTTGGCAACCCAAAACATGTTTGAATTTGGGGGCATTCCTTAGTGGGAAGAATGGAAGCCTTTCCAAAGACCTTCCAGTGTGCAGTGAGGTTTGAAAACTCAGGCCCTGCAAAGCCCCCCTGGGTATTCCTCAGATCTCCCTCCTCCTCCTCTCTGTGTTGGAATATCATCACTACCCTGGTTGAGGAGCTTATCACCTCTTGTGGGATTGAAACGTAAACCTCAAGAGGGCTGAGGCTTTGTTTTGCTCA
Organism: Cacajao melanocephalus; assembly: GCA_963573385.1. NCBI lineage: Eukaryota > Metazoa > Chordata > Mammalia > Primates > Pitheciidae > Cacajao > Cacajao melanocephalus. Next base: position 152,118 of record CAUYLG010024122.1, read on the forward strand.
CCACTTATCCTCACACCACAGAGTGCTTGGCAGATCAGAGGTGCTGGTTGAATTAATTGACATAAAGCTCCAACCTGGCCTGCCTGCTGCTGGGCTCACTGCCCTCCTCCCCAATCCAGTCCACACAATCATTTTTCTTAGTATTTCTAACATGTAGATCCTGCCATACAACCCACGCCCTCCTATTTAGCCTCTCAGTGGCTCCCTGCTGACCGCAGGATGGAGTCCACACTGGAGTTTTGACATGTGGGGCCCTCAGCCCCAGTCCCCCATACATGCCCTTGGCCACAGGCTCAGCCCACTCTATGACCTGCGGCTCCCAGGCCATGCTACTATTTCCTACTCTGGTGCCTGTGCATGTTTTATTGTGTGCACACTTGCAGTGCCCTTCCCGCCTCCTTCACCTGGGGAACATCTCGTCCTTCAAGGCTCAGCCTTTGCTTCTTCCCACCCACCACTGTCCAGACGGACCAGCCATCCATGCCTGGCTGCTTCCACCTCTGTCTTACTTCCACTGCAAAGTGTGTTTCCACAGAGGTCAGTTCTCCGGAGTTTTCCCGTCTGTCTCCCTGGCTGCCTGAGGGCAGAGCCTGAGTTGCCTACACCTTAATTCCTGATGCGCCAATCAGAGTAAACATCAAAGTAACAAATGAGTCAAGCGACCCTGGTTTTATTCTATCCTTGTAACTTTGAATAAGTCATTTCCCTTATCCGCTGGCCTTAAGTCCCTTTTATGTTAAACAAGGATGATAATACTTCCACTGTCGGTCCCACTGGGCCTCTAGGTATCAAGAGAATGTGTGTGGATGAGGATAAGCTTCTGCACAGGCATGGACATACACATCAGTTATCTACACTGAGTTAGCTGGGTGGCTTCTGAGCCACCACCAATAAACACAATTCTGACACGGAACAAACTGAGCCATCCAAAGGATGGGCCTGATTGATTTGTGTAAACTCTTATAAAGCACTGACTGTGTGCCAGACACTATGTAAGCATTTTATAATATTACCTTAGAATACTACATCATTTAATCCTTTTGGCCACTCTCTGAGGTGGGTGTTTCTCTCATCTCCGTTTTACAGATGGAAGAACTGAGGAGAGTTTGATGACACTGCTCAAGGCGCAGAGCTAGCAGTAGAGGAACAGGGTCTGAAAGTGTGCTATCGCTGGCCTAAAGTTAGAGCCTGAACAACACTATTTTATAAAAGACAAAGTTGTGTTTTAAAATAAGCTGTAACGGCTGCCCCATTCTCCTCACAATAACTGCTGGCCCTGGCTTCTGTAAATAAAACTGCTAGCCTTTCTCTGCAAAGGCTGCATACCT